>LQRL01059843.1:12990-28153 GCA_001703475.1 Hydroides elegans
CTAGTGCTTTTTTGGAAATTCCAACAAAGCTTGTTATAAACATAGGTAGGCGTGTTTTGATTGATCACGTGCTCGGCTGCACATCCTTCTTATATCATAGTCCTAGTCTATATTCTTTTTCTGAATCAAGTAACTTTGGACACATCCCGCAATATCTATTTACCGATCAATGTCCTTTTCAGCTGCTGCAGTTGAACGCAAAAAAAAAACATGGCATCATTTCGAAGTGATTCTAGGACTGACCGAATATTTAACAGGTTGTTCATCTTAGGAGGAAAAGAATTATCAGAAGATGACTGGAAGAAACATTTTTCACCTTTTGGTACTATTACGAAGGTTCACATAACGAAGGATCATGATACAGGAAGACCAAAAGGTCAGTGAAAATTGGTTTCGTTTCCCACTTCGAAGCTTACGCTCATCTATTCTATGGTTTATTTTGTAATCCTTGTATTGTAATGTATAATGTATGGTTTATATTGTAATCCCTGCTTATATAGAGATATCATTCCCAGGTTATTTTGACTTGTTAAGTCTTATGCTTCAAGAAGATAAGGCTCTGTCCTTGGCCCTATTCTTTTTATACTTTATGTCAATGATATTTGCAATGTAACAAACATCCTGAAACTTATACTATTTGCTGATGACACGAATCTTTTTATTTCTGGTCGTGATCTATCCTCTCTTTGTCATATTATTACAAATGAACTGACGAAAATGTATAAATGGTTTAATGTGAACAAACTCTCACTTAATGTATCTAAAACAAACTTTATGGTCTTCTCCAATAAAAAAGTAAACCAAGAGCTGTATATATTGATAAATAACATGAGAATAGAGCAAGTAGAAAATACTAAGTTCTTAGGTGTACAGATTGACAATAAACTTAACTGGAAAGCACATATTGTTAAACTCAAAAGCAAATTATGCAAAGCTATCTCGATTATTTATCGCTGTAGTTCCCTAGTAAATGAACTCGCACTTAGAACACTTTATTGCTCATTGTTTCTTTCTCAACTCACATACTGTTGTGAAGTCTGGGGCACTACATACAAAAGTAATCTCAACTGTTTATATATACTTCAAAAGAAGTCAATTAGAATTATTTGCAAAGCGGAAAAGCTTGCACATACTACGGAATTATTTTTAAACCAAAAGCTTTTAAAGATATTGTAAAACACAGATTGTGTTGTTTAGTATTTAAAGCGTCCAAAAAGGACCTTCCTAAAAATCTACAAAACAAATTCTATTTCGCGCTTGATCAGCATGCGTATAATCTTCGCACACAAAGGCTTTTCATTGTAAACCAAGTCAGAACTAGGAAACGTCAACAAAGCTTTAGTGTTTACGGCGTTAAGGTGTTTAACTCTTTGCCAACCTTGTTAACATCACAACCGAGGCATTGTTTGTTTAAATCCAAATATAAAAGGTACATTCTTGAGCATTATAAAACACTGTGTAGTTAGAAATCGAACTTTATGTTTACCTAAGTTTTGAACCATGACTCAATAACTAAATACTGTGCTGCAAAATAAACTTTCTTCACACAGCTTCGTATTCATATTGTGTGCTATGTTATTTAAGTTCTCGTTGTCTGTTAATCATTTATCAATAGCGTTACCACAGCTACTCGGTACAATGACTGTATTTGCTGATGTTATTATATAGCAAATAGGGTGTCACCAGCTACAAGTGTTTATACTTCAGGTGTTCACCTTTCAATAAGCTGTAATTTATTGTATAATGTTACTGTCCATTATTGTACATGTACCGTATTCATAATGCTTTTTGAAGTACAAAATCGTTATATCGTTAAGAAGACTGAAGAGTTCCTGTAAGTTATCCTGTAAATTGCCTCTTTGAAATTGTCGTTCTAGAAACTGTGTTTATTTCACCTATATATCCTATATTTATTTTACGCAAATTAATGCGTTACCCTTACAATTAAAGCTATTAATATTGCTAAGACAAGTAGCATTCTAAAGGGGGCGCTCATATTGTTTCCAGTCCATATTGTGACCACCCTTGTGCTCACAAGTTCAAGTGCGAGTACGGTCTAAGCCTTTAAGGTTTTACTCAAACTGGGTTTCATGTGAAATCGCATGCCGAAGTTGACAAAATCGTCCTACAGATATTATAGGATATGCCGAAGATAATAACATTAATCACCGGAGCTATAATATTTGAGAAAAAAAAACATCACTTTACATTACTCGTAAGTTTCAAAAGATTATTCATTCATAAAAGACAAATCACATGTCTCTGAATTTATCATTTGTCAATAAAATTGTTTCAGGTGTGACATACATATCCTTTACAAAGACATCAGATTGCTGCAAAGCTCAAGAGGAAATGAATGGAAAATATTTAGAAGGAATCGAAAAAAGTATCAAGGTATTCCATAATTTGTTCATTCTATCCATTTTCATGCGGTATTTATGTAAAGCTGTTTTCGTATTAGTAAAATGTTATCAGTTGCGTTAACCAACAACCAACCGTTGGTTATGATTGCACGCATGATTCGAAATTCGTGTTACTGGAAAACCTCTCGTAGAACTTCCATGGAATTTGCACATACACTGTATATATAAATCGGCCTTGTATATGACTGATTAACACTGCTAATAATATTGTTATCTAAAAGAACCATTAAATATGCTATGGAAATGAATTATACGGGGACTGACTCGTTCAGATTTCGATTTATTTATGTTCTGTACTGCATTTTCTATAACAATTAGAATAAAATGAAGGAAGTAAATACATGTAAATAAAAAAAAACTCAATTTTATTTATTACACAGGTCATCATAGCCTCAAATAAAAATGCTGCTCCCAAAGTAGGAGTGGAGGAGAGTAGTATGCTAAAGAAACTGTTCATCATGTTTCCCAAAGACCAGAGCGAGGAAGACCTCAAGAAAATCTTCTCGGTAATCATGAAATAATAATTTCGCTGGGAGTGAAACATGGATGTTATAAGTGTATTTTAAATATGCTTTCAGTACATGCAAATAAATTTTAACAAAGAAATGTACTTCTGGGTGTTTACTTTTTCCGTAAACTAAAATTTGGTTGTTCTTATACTTCATAAGACATATTTCTAATTGAAAACGATTGAGGCTGTTTGAATTCGATGTTTACAAAATAAATAAAAATGAAATTCAAACGTTTCTACATTCAGATTGGATTTAATAACATATTTGATTATGCTGTATACCGCTATGCTAATTCATTATATTTATGCTGGTAGGATTACGGTGAGATCGAATACGTGCGCATTGTGAAGGCCAAGCGTAATGGTCCCCGCTCGCTCGCCTACATCAAATTCCACAAACAATCACAGGCAGCAAAAGCATACGAAGAGTGCGATCGAGGTATATACAGTGCCGTTTTATCCAATGACGTTTCTAATTGGTCTTTCATATCCGTCATCACTCCTTTATGCTGAACCACATTTCGATCTTATGCCGTTTTAATGGGTTTCTAAATTTTGTCATCGCTCTTTTGGCTTAACCGTTCTAAAGGAATTGATGTTTAAAAAACTACACTTTTTGAAAGCATAATACGGCCTTTTAATCACGTGATGCGTTATAAAGTAATGTTGTAGGAAATGTTAAGTAGACATAACTTGGTATGTACACTATCTAGCGAAACTTCTTCTTTTCATTGAATGCTTAAAACATGACGCAATATTGCTAAAAAAAGATTGACCCTGCTAATACACAAATCATCGAGTTTTATTTTCATTATATTCCACACTTACTTGTCCATAAATACTACAAGACTACAATGTACACTATATTTTCATTATATTCCACACCTACATGTACATAAGGACTACAAGCCGATCATCGCCGACGTCAAGACGGGCGACGAGCAGCTGAATAATATGACTCAAAAAGTGTTTGCTGTATCGCTAAACAATTCATTACATTCTATTTCACACCCCACTAAAGACTACAAGCCGATTTTCGCCGACGTCAAGACGGGCGACGAGCTGCGCGACGACGATCGCGGCGCTTCCGGTGGCGGCTCGGGCGGTTTCCGGGGCGGCAGCGACGATCGCTACGGTGGCAGCGATCGCTATGGCGGCAGCGAGTCGCGATTGGGTGGCGGCTATGGCGGCGATTACGATGGGCGACGAGGGGGCGGAGGGAGTGGACGGGGCGGAAGTCGATTCGATAGTGAGTTTTTTGATTGCTTATGGATGACGTTTATTTGATCTGCATGTATAACGTTGTGTTGATATTGTTGTGTCACTTTATTTCATATATGTTTACAATAGCCTAGGATTGATTTAATGTTTTCTTGGAAAGCGCACGAGTTGTGTGAGAATGCTGAGACGATAAGAATATTCCTACCCGTAGCATTTTTTACAAGACATAACAAGGCAATAAAGATTTTGCTTTTAGCTAGGGGAACAGAACACAATGTTGCTGATTTTGTTGTAAGAGTAGGCTATATAAACAATACGGCTAATATCAATCATTTGAATGTAGATATATCGTCGCAACTCAAGATTTGAAATGAAAACGGCATTTTGATAAATTGACTTTGCAGGCATGGATGACCGCTACGGGGCGCGCGGCGGATATCGCCCAGACGCAAGGATCGACTATGATAGCCGAAGAATGGATGACAGACCGCTTGGTAAATATTGTAAAAACTTAAATATGGGCCGCTCGCCTTATTAATGTGCTTAAAATAATTATATATTATTATAAGTGTATGATTGGATTGGAACCCTGTATTTAGATATATGCATAGATCCCCTGGATGTGAGCACGGTTGAGTAATTTCAATAAGCGTATTTCATCAAGCAGATCCTCTAGACACCATTTCTAATATAGAAATTCATTCATTCTCTTATATATAAATCTCACATATCATTATCCTCTCAATAGATATGGGTGTGGCTCCCCTCGAAGTCATAAAGGACGGGCGACGGGGCGGAAGTGGTTCGTGCACCGTCGAGGTGAGCGTCTCTGGCCGAGTGAGCGAGAACCACGTCAAGCGACTCTGCGACCTGCTGCCCGGACTCATCAACTATTCATGCGACCCACACTCAGGTACTGAGGTTTATCAACGGATTATACAAAATGTAGTTTACTCGCCAAAAATCCTATTCGCCAAAAAAAAATCCCAAATTTTCGTCAAATCGCTAAATCGTTGTCAACTCGCTAAAAAACGTAAAAAAACTCATGAAATCCAAATTGATCAAAACTATTAGGCGAGTGGACTTAAATAGTATAAATCGTGAAATTGTCTGTTACCTGATCATGTTACCATACCATTAGTTCCTTTATTTTGCTTATAGACAAGAATGCGATATAAAACCCTTACTTACGAGAAAATTACTTTAAAGTTTCCGATAAACCATTCATATAGAATATTTATTATTGGTACTGATTATTGGTTAATGAATGCTTTGTTTAACGCGAATAACAGGTGTGGCCTTTGCCGAGTACACCTCGCCATCGTGCGCAGCCTACGCCGAGGAAAAACTCAACGGTTTCGAATATCCCATCGGCTACCCGCTCTCGGCCAAGCTGCAATCGAGTGAGTTGAAGTGACTAAATGCCCATGTTTAAAGCATATAAATGATTATTTTGGTTGATTGTTCGCATACCGAATAACGGTGTAAGTATTGATGCAGCATCGAATGTTTGCGATAACCCTAATATGATTATGTACTGAGGCATTCCATGCCAAATCAACCAACGGTCCCCGGGTCATGGTTTCAAATCCTTTTTATATTTAAACCATGTTAACCTCAACTGATTTGATGGGGATATGCCAAATTTTAGCTCTGAAATCGAAATAACCTATGAGATATGGGCTCTTAAGTAAAGATGTGCATCGAGCCACTTAGTCGATTTTGCGTGTTTGGATTGACCTTAGACCTCGAAAATATAAAAAGGTCAATTAACAGGTCTAGAACTTTCATTTGAGACCAACGTCGAGTCGCTAGACCAATCCGTTCTCAAGTTATGGACTTGACAAAAAAATACGGACGGACAGACTGACACACTGAATGATTAATAGACGGACCGACGGACAGACGGACATCCCCAACCTATAGGCCCCCAACCGATAGGTTGGGCCTAAAAAACTCAATTAAAGATCACTATGAACATCTATTCCGAATATGCATGAATATTCGAAAACATCGCTCAGACATCTTAATATTGCTATAATAATTCCGATTTTTCGGTGAAAATGACGAAAATCTTCATTAAAAGTCATACCAGTATACCGAATAAGCTTATTTAAGCATTTATCGTTGTTATAAAGCAAAATTATTAACAAACTGTAACACTTAAATAAAAAAAAAAGATTTTTGAAAAGTTTGCCTGGTCAGTATTTTGCATCTAAGTTTTTGGTATTACAGCAATGAGTGCCCAAGTCAAAAACTATGAAAATTAGTTGCTCTTATCTGAAAGAATATCATATACAAAAATGAAATGGGTGAGGAATCGCCCACATAAAAATCTACTTGCGGTTTTATAGCCAATTTTCAAGATTTTTGAAAATATGACTAAGTTCAGACCGATTTTTTGTCATGATAACAACATTTCATTTTAATATTAGATATTGCCTGAAAACGCCATTGATGATATAAATGTTATTTGCTTAAATCGCTGCTCTACAATATATATTCAAAGCTGGAGATTACTTTAAACATTTTGTACAAATTTGAAAATCGGCCGTGGAAGCCATTTTTAGGCTATCATTTTTTGACAATTACGATGCGCATGACATAAAACACTCTTTATCCATATAAAACAACCCACAGGGAATGAGTAACCCAGATTTGGGGGGTAATTGAAGAATTAGAACTTATATATTTTTTTCTCCAAACATGGTGTCGAACGCAAAATCGACTAAGTGGCTCGATGCACCTCTTTACTTAAGAGCCCATATCTCATAGGTTATTTCGATTTCAGAGCTAAAATTTGGCATATCCCCATCAAATCAGTTGAGGTTAACATGGTTTAAATATAAAAAGGATTTGAAACCATGACCCGGGGATTTTTCAGAAAATTGGTTGATTTGGCATGGACTCCCTCTACTTTAAGATATCTCGATCCAGTGCACTTTTATAATATAGCATTTTTGTAGATAATGTAGATTTTTCAACGTATCCAAATTTGACTTTGTTTTATATCCGTTCTAAGGTACCGGATCAATCCTCGAAGCTCACACTTTATTGATTCCCTTTGCTAAGGACCTAGTAAGACCCAATCTACGTTTGAGCTAAAACCATATCTTTTCATATAATACCTTTAGGTCCAGGTTTAGGCGGACTGGGAGACGCGGCCGCTTCTATCAACCAAAATATACAGAGTCTGACCGGTGGCGGAGGAGGCGGCGGTGTACAGGCGTTGGTCGATTCAATAACACGAGTAAGTAGGATAGTAAAGAGGTGTGGGTTGAAAAAGAAAAAAATACTGTATAAAAGATAAGATCTGATCAAGTGGGGGTTGGCTGCATCGATGTATTTTTGGGTAGAATCGAAAGAGCAGGATGAGGATAGGGAGAAAATCAAAATCTAATATGATACACTATAGCTCAACAGGATTGGCCGTGTCGTTAAACAGATCAAATAATTATATTGCATTTCATTTATCATTTCTTCAGAGTCAGACTGCTACCATTTTTAAGCACTCCAGCCTCCAAGGTTCGAAATGACTTATATGAGCTGAAACCCTTGCCTACATAATTATTGACTTCTTTCCAGGCGACAGCCGTACTACATCAATCAGGCCTAACAGGAACCTTAGGTCCGGTTGGGGCCGTTTTGCCGCAATCCGGCCTAGCGGGCGCCTTAGGCCCGGGCGGTGTCGGGGGCTGAACCGAAAACGTGCCGCTTTAAATCATTTAAAATATTTCTGAAAAAAAAACTTGCTTATATAAGCTTGAACTCATTTCAGGCCACAGCCGTTTTGCAGCAATCTGGCCTAGCTGGAGCCTTAGGCCCGGGCGGTGTCGGCGGCGGGACCGAGAACGTGAACATTTCCAACGTGCCCCTTCAAACCACAAATAACAATGCCTTACATGCTTATGTAATTTCTACTTCATTTTAGGCCACAGCCGTCTTGCAGCAATCAGGCCTAGCAGGAGCCTTAGGCCCCGGCGGGGTCGGCGGCGGAACCGAAAACGTGTCAATTTGCAACGTACCTTTACCTTATAAGAAGCCCTTTGCACCACGTGACGCCCGTGTGGAAAAAAGATTGTTCTTCGTGAGCCAGTCGGCGTTTTCCGATCGCTATGTAGAGGACGCGTTCTGCCGATTTGGCGATCTCATATCGGCCTATTTCATGCCAGGTGTGTTGTGTTTAAGAATGACGTTTGAATTTGATATTTTGAGGCTGTGAATGATGTAATGTAAAATAATGGATGAAAAGAAACAAAATGGCATTCATATCAGTAATAATACATTTTTTTGCGAATAATTACAATGTACTTGAGACTCTTAAACTGGATGAAATAAAAACATTAAATAAACTTCATTTATTAATCAAATTAAGACCTAACAATGCAACTATATTTATATCTCTAACGAAATAAGTCCTTGTAAACAATCGCACTATTGATAGTTTAATAGTTTAATTGAATAAAGGTAAAGGCTTTGGTTACGCCAAGTTCGCGAGCCAAGCGTCGGCCGAAGAATGCATGCGAGTACTCCATGGGCAGCAAATATGTGGCAATCGCATCAAGGTAAAGCAATATGAATTATGAAGCCGGACCGACATACAAGATATTTTGTCGATTCAGCTCATTATAATGTTTGAGATATCGGCAAATTTGCTTTAAATCACGTTAGTGAAGTTAGTCAGCCGAATATTGTCGATCTCGTATTTACAGCCACCATATTCTCGGCAAGGTATGGCTTAAGAAGAAGGATTTAAAGTCTTTTCAGATGCTTTGCCATATTTTAATAGATAACAATATTCTGATAGGTTAAAAGATGTTTGATTTATTACATTGTTGAAGAATTATGCCGGTAAATATCATCCAGACATCACTTGATATTGGCCGGCAGGGTCGACTTTGTATTTCCAAATTTGAAATGCCAATTTCATGCAATAAAATCATTTAATGAATAAAATCCTAGGGCCCTTACCAAAATAATGCCCGCGCCCTTTAACCTTGGGCATTAATCAGCCCTTCCCTCGGGTAGATATTCATTTTGGTAAGGGTCCTTAGGGTGTAAAATTGTTAATCTTAAATTTTTGCTTCCTCGGTTTTGCAGGTAATGGAAGCTGAGCCGATGCGCAGTGATCGCGATCACGAGGGATTCAAGTCGAAGCGCATGCGCGAGAGCTACGACTGAGCATGCGTACTGGGCAAGGTACGCCATTTTGAATATTTTGAAATAAAGTACATTTATTTTTATATTTTATAAATAAGAGTCTTGTGTCATGGTAATTTTCAAATAATAAATCAGTGCTCAAAACAATTATTTACAGGTGGCTACAGTGAAATGAGACTACAAGAAAGAATGATAAAATATAGTGTTATATTGTGCTTATTTTCTTGCGAGCAGTGCTTTGGGTAGTTTTTGCTTGCTGTAGGCTATATTATCGACTGAATAAGTTTTGGATCATGCAGTTACTTCTAAATTGATTTGATATTATCTCAAGGTTAAGTTTTGGGCAACCTTCTAAGAATATTGACCTAAAAACATGAATCTACATGTTCGTGGAAAGCACGAAGCAAACAAACGAATCTTTGACAGATTTCTTGAGTTTGTCTTGACAAAGAACACTTGATTAATTGCTAGAATATATATAGAACGAACAAATGAACAGTGGACATACACCGTCTTGGCTAAACACCCTGATTAGAAAAAATATAGTATGGATTTAAAAATGAAAAAATAATGTTATCTTGTCTTCTTTGACTATGTATAGAAGGAACCCGAAGATCATTTGATCCAACAAATTTAAATTAAGTTTGCATAATTTTGCATAATTTGTCTTAACAGTATTTTATTTTGCTTTTCTTTCGACTTAACAGATTAAACCGACTGATTAAAGACTTCAAGACAAGACATGAACTGTGTTTCTTTGGAGATAAAACACCAGACCTTTGTAAAGCTGACTAGACCGATAGTCGAGGACCATTTAAGTGTTTTCTTTGGTCGAAATAATAGAAATAGACTCGAATTCGATGGATGTCTTCTACATGATTTGCACGGTAAACGAGAACGACCAGATATGTTTTCTTCACTAATAAAATAGATTACTGCCAGATTTACGATGAAACGAATATTATATAATATATGATGCAGCCATGCAGATTTGAAGAGTTATTTGACAAATAGAAATATGGTCAATTTTCATATTTTATTTCTGAATATAAGACTGATTTGCGAAACAACCATGCAGGGAGTGATATATTGAGCGTGAAAACTTGTTTATTATTTTTGACAATCATGTTTTATTCGAGGAACTTTCTGGTTGATTAATTGTCTCTTTAAACAATTGTTTTATATATGTGAACTCTTTGTAGATTGACTTAAGATGTCGTTTGATGAATAACTTACGTATGTCTTGATGCATTGCATTTATTAATCGCTTTACGTATTTACCAAAAGACGTTAAACAAATTATCGGATGACATACTATTTAATGGATTTTGCGTATGCTGCTAAAGTACAAATCTCTATAATGAGCCAAATCCCTTTTCAATGTCCAATATTGAACATATAATGAAGTAAGATTTAAAAGGTTGACATTACTTATGAAATAAGTATTATAGCTTTCAATGATGATGTATTTTGATGTTGTATGTGAATAAACATAATTGTGAAGCTCGGTGTTTTGACAATAAAAAATGTAATTTAACATTGTTTGGTCGTTTGTGCTAGAAGTTAATGCTGTTCTGTTATAGGCAATAAGTTGCAAAAAAAAAAACGCAAATGAAAATAAGGGAATATGTTTTCGAAATTATAGATATATGTATTAGAATGACAATAGACGTATGTGAATGTTTTGACAGGAAAAACAGCACCACGTTGTATATTTATGAAAACATAAAAAGACTTCACAAACAAATTCTTTAATTGTTTTAAATTCTTTAATTGTCTTAAATTGTTTTAAACCAATTCTTTAATTTAATATGTACCTTAACCGCCAATCGTCAATACCACATTTTAATGATGATGGATATGATATGAAAGTTGATTTGGAAGTACAAATATGTACGCATCAAATTAAAGTCGACGGAGTGTGACGAACGTGCGCTTTGGGTTTGACATAAAATCTCAATCAGACTCGACCATTCGACAAATGATTGTAAAACGAATGACACGCTTTGGTGGAGACAAAAGACATGGATGCGAACAGAACATATGAAAAGGATAACGACTTATTGACATTCGAGCATATGACATTTCAGGTAAGTATGGAACCAATTTTCTTCACTTTATGACATGCTTTGTTGCATAGTAAGGACGGATATGGATAGTGAGTTTGTACTCTGCATATAAGTCAGATTGGGACCTTTTGGAATGACCAATAATGCTAAATTACAATCATATGGAAAAAATGACCACTGAGCAAGGACTTAATTACACCAATTTGAACTTCATCCAGACCATGTGCGTCATCTCAGTGATAATTGAGCCTTGACTTACCAGAATTATATACAGTAATTTTGCTATGCAATTATTTATATGTTGATAAAAGCTATTCGGGGGATTAATTTTATGAAATCAGCTTTACATACACTTAAAATTGACCAATATTGACAGATTTAAACGGGTTAGTTGTATTATTGAACAGTTTGTACTCATGACATATGGACTAAGCTTTCTCGATACAATATAGCCCATTGCATGTAGATAAGTTTTAAATTTCAAGACCTCTTTTTTATAAGGACTAAATGATTTACTGTATGTTTATCTTTGAACAGATACTATAGAATCAGATTGGACACTCTGAAGTGCTGAAATGTGCCTGAGCTGAGTTTCGATATTACAGCGTCTACCAGTCAACATAGAAAGGTGGTTCTTTGTACAACACATTACACTAACAATTTACCTTTGAGTAAACTGTAAAGCATACCTTGGTATTATGTCCGAGCAGTGTTTAATCTTTTGAATTCAATTATAATGTTAAGTGCTAAGAAAGTAAACATTTTAAAAAGAAATTGGTTTGGTCTAAAACATGCGAAGTAATTCTATTCATATTTACATAGGTTGGTTGTTTTTTTTTACAGGAGTCCGTCATAACTCAAGACGACTGATCTATAGCCTACATAACCAGGATCTCTAGAATACATGGACGCCAAATAGGTAGGTTAAGCTTTTCTTGCTTTTGTTGTATATTTGAGTTTATAAACTTCGATAAGTTTGTTAAGGGACCCATGAACACGTCATTTGCTCTACAAGCAATTTCAGTCAGTTATATTCGAATGATTGAGAAATAGATGGTTAGTTTTACAATAATTATATATCTTTAAATATGTAGAATATTTATGTAAAATATAAGTTTTACAATCACTTAGGCTACAATAACACACAATAAACAAAAAAACACAATAAAGAAAAAACATAATGTATGTGAATTATTCATACTTGCAGAATGAAGGAGATTCGGCATCACGTCCAACGACATGAATTTCATAGAACTCCGATCAACTGCTAACTTCTTTATACGGATGCATTTGATGGTGTTCGCCAATATCAAGGAACAGATTATATAGGATGCTTTGATTTTTTTTATTTAACCCACAAAGACAGATAATGCATGTTTCTACATATGGATGTATTTGGTTATGTCATCAAATGTGAACTTCATTTCTATGGAATGATCTGAATAATTGTTTTTTTTCTTTGAGTTCTTAAAGGCAGACCAATGTCATATATAAAACCATCGGTTGTTTATTTGGGATTTTTGTTCTCTGCATTTAGATCTCTTCATTGTTTGAATTAGATGTCAAGAAGAGTTAAAATAATCGATATATTGTTTAGAATTATAAAAGCGAATAAACACTCAAAAATCATATTTGTTGTAATTTATTGTTTGTATTAGCCTGTTCACGAGTAGTAGAAATATACATTCATTACACATTACATTACTTGGGATGCCCTCATGCCTATCACGTACAACTAATTCCACGATGCAAAAACATGTCAAATACGCACACACACAAATCCCTAAATCGAGGATCACACGATCTAATACCACTTCTGTCCAGAAGCAATTTTCATTAATGTCCATAAAACCTGTGAAGATAAATGACACGATGTGGCTCAGGGGCTTGACCGAGAGGCTAATTATTTGATCTGTTTGCTTGGCAAGGCCTATTTCATTGGTGGACCCATCCCATTTCATCAAATATGTCTGGCTATAATTGCTTGAGACAGCAGGAGTGCCCATGTGGGCTTTTGCCATATTTAGGGTAAGGGTTATTAGGAAGTGGGAGGGGAGAGAAAGGAGTTGGTTTAGATGCCGTAGTACTAGATTGTAGTATTATCAGATATCCGAGTTAGTTAGGTTTAGTGTTACATTTTCACAAAAATATATTAGTAATAGGAATGGGATATACTACATTTAAATTTAATGGTCATTTAACCACAAGGGAACTTTAGATTAAGGGCACATGTATATATTTGCGAGGTTTCATTATAAATGATGTGGAACCAAAACAAACAGCATTTTAGTTTCGCCGTTATATTCTTGTAACATTTTCAAACCTGAGCGGTCCAACTGGAAAATAGTGTGATGTAATGTCAAATTAACAGTATTTTTTCAAAAATATTGTCTAGGCTTTTGCGTATCACTGGGTTAGGCTTATTTTAATAATGGTTCTTTGGTCCATTTTACATATGTTATTCCTACGTGTGAACTCAGGGATATAGAACGATCTAACCATAACAATTTAGGGGATAATTTGTCACATAAAAAATCTGATTATTTTAGAAGGACAAAACGAATGAGTAGTCTGTGACAGAAATTCCTAAAATTACTGTTCATTAGCGACATATTACGTGCTGTTATTGCGCGCAGTTGATAGGCCTACATGATACATTGCATTGCGAAACATATACCCTGAATGTACACTTATATTGGTTTCAATGTTTTATTTTTTATCCGCACTTCTACTTATTATATTTTTTGTTCGCATAAGTTTAATACATGTTTATCAAATGAATTCTCTTTACTGTAATTTTATATTAAAAAAACCCTTACTAAGTCATTAAATTAATAACCGCTGGGGACAGCGAAATTACAGGCTTTAGACTCTACGTCTTACCGAAGTTGCGATGTAAACCAGTTTCGTTCATTTTTATTTAAGCTTATTAACCACATCGACATTTATAATGAAGCATTCGGGTCACGTGATCTTGTAATACAGAATACCCGCACACAAACACCCGCACATTCTAACACCAACTCATAACCACCCGCGCACTAAAAATCAAGCACACACAACAGCTTTGTAAAATACATTTATAGTCAACGTATTGACCTGAGAACGACTTTGACCCTTATTATTATCCCCCGTGAAAACGAGGGGATATAGGATTGAGCTTGTCCGTCCGTCCGTCCGTCTGTCTGTCTGTCCCGCTTGATATAGGGTACTTTGTGCACGCGAGTTTGGTATGAAGGAGTTGTGCTAGAGCTTTCAAATTTTATACACGTATAAACCAAGGTCTGAAGTCGTGCCTCGTCAAGGTTTTATCTCGATCGGTTGAAAATTGTTGATTCTGGAGCACTTTAAAAATTGTCGATTTTCAACTTTTTTTTTCAGATGCAAAGCACTTTGTGCAGCCGAATTGGTATGAAGGAGTTGAACTAGAGCATTCAAAGTTTATACACGTATAAACCAAGGTATGAAGTCGTGCCTCGTTAAGGTTTTATCTCGATCGGTTGAAAATTGTCGATTCAGGAGCACTTTAAAAATTGTCGATTTTAAACTTTTTTTTCAGATGCCAAGCACTTTGTGCAGGCGAGTTTGGTCTGAAGCAATTGAGCTAGACCTTTTAAATTTTGTACACGTATAAACCAAGATATGAAGTCGTGCCTCGTCAAGGTTTTATCTTGATCAGTTAAAATTGTCGATTCTGGAACACTTAAAAAATTGTCGATTTTAGCATTTTCACCCGATGTTATGTACTTTGTGCACGCGAGTTTGGTATGAAGGAATTG
>LQRL01059843.1:45227-57225 GCA_001703475.1 Hydroides elegans
GTCATGCTAATTTATTATATTTCTTATTCCTTTTTGTTATTTTATTTTGTGAAAAAACTAAATTTAAGAATTAACTAACCTTTTTTCTTCATGAAAATGGGGTGTTTCTGATTGTTTGACATTTTGACGGCAAAGTAATAGAGTTTATTTAGTCCTTTAGCGCCTAAACATCTAAGGTCAGAATCTAGTTTGTCCCCATTTTCAGTACTCTATTGATCGATGCATACAGGGACGTGACACATAGACTATTATATAGGACGATATAAAACCATACCATGTGAATTACCTTTTCTTATTTTGTTTCTATATATGAAACCAAAATAAGAAAAGGTAATTCACATGGTATGAAAGATAATTTGTTATTGTTCAATGTTAAAACATATATTTAACAATGGCGACTAAGCATAGTTTTTAATCGAAAGTGAGGAAGCAAGTTTCATTGTAAGTTTACCATTATTTAGAGAAGGAGAGTAAGAAAGGGCCTTGGTTTTCCGTTCATCAATATTTTAACAAGGCAAAGGACCTTTTCGATATTCCACAAAGTCCCTAGAATTATCATAAACCTTGATGAAGACAGTGATTCAGGATAAAAAGTGAGTATATATTTCAAAAAAAGAACAGAATTTATCCTGTGGAACCCCTTAGTTTTTCGTGCATGTATCTAGGCACCTGGCACCCAATGACCATTTGTATTAATTCTGCAAAACGGTGAGGGTGTACAGACCTCCAAATAACAGAGTTTTTTTAATGTCTACTTCCATTAAGAATTGTGGGAGTAATAAGAAGCTTCGCACTCAAATACCACTTGAGGGCCTTCTCCAGCTTTTGTCTCTATCAAACCCTTTCTTAAAGCTTGTTAGGGAGAAAAGTTAGAAAAAAATCTAATTGGACCAGGGCCTAACTGCTCTCGGGTATTTCTCAATAACATCTTGAAGATAAAGTTTATGGTCGTTATATATGCGAGAAAAGTTATACGGTGTCTTAAATAACGTTTGAATGGTTTATCCTTAATTTAAATTGAAACAGAATTAAAAAGATAGTTGTCAAGTTTGGCAGCTTTTATTGATGAAATGTTGAACAATACAAATATATATCATATAAAACAGAGATCAACACAGAAATAATACATGTATAACACTCGGCGTTCATACAAATACATACATGTTATACAAATTATAGCAAATTTAAAGCAATATTACCGTCTCTAAACTCAGGTAAGCAATGTATGTACACAGAAAAATGACTAGATCTTTCGAAATATCGACATCATTTAAGGGGTACTGTGCATATAAACACGTCGATAGTTTCCAGTGTCGTGATATGTTATATCTTAACGGACTTATCAAATTAACTCGCATAGCCAAAAAAATGAAAGAAAGGTACATTAATTTCCATGTATTTATATTCAAATACATACATTTAAATCATCATCAAACATATACTCTAAAAACACCATGACCGAATTGTCTAAATACGGCACAATAAGATAATTATCGATTATTTGGTACAGCAGCTCCCATGTGCCTCCGTACAAATTTGTTAGACTATTACAAACAAAAATAGCAGCCTGAAGCTTATATAGTCTAGTGTTGCTGGTTGGATCAAATGTGCTATCCTTTATCGACATCCATGGAAGAAAAAAAAAACATAATCAAGATGCATCTTACACAAAACCTGGTCGGGAAGTGATCCAGTGTCGTCAACAGTTGTTGGAGACCATCCTCGGGCGTTTAGAATTGGCATCTGCATGTTTGGACCATATTTCAACAAATTCAAGTTCGATGTTAACAATCCGCTTGTATATATTGGATCATCGTGTCACCAAAACTTTTTCTCTTTGAGTTCGCGGAGGGGTTCATTCTGAATATTCACACATGTCAGCACACGTTATATTTGACTCTCACATCGTCCTGTACCCAATCCCTTTAAACTCTCATATACAACGAGAATGTAAGGGTGTTGAAAGGAGTTACAGGATTTGCGAAACGGGATACCACAATCGAAAGTATTCATTTGATAAAAAACACGAAAGTGTCCATTTGTTAAAACAGCATTATGTAAACATAAATAGCTTATCACCCGTCCACGACGTCACATATAGCTTTTTGAGTGCGTTTAGGAGTTTCGATTGATTATTCACTCCACTCATAATAAACTCATTGCGCTTGACCTACACACAACCATTTTCGTTTAACACTAAGTAAACATATAGAGCTTATCATCGGTCCATGACGTCACATAGAGCATATTACAAAACCTCACGGCACTCCTCGGTTGCGTCACTTCCGGTTCAAGCGTGACGTCATGCCACTTCCGTTCCTTATCGAGGACACGCAATAAATTATGATTATGGTCCGCAATCACATAACCACCCTCCTCGTCCTCATCACAAATAAAGGGACATTTCGGCCATTTCACATTCCCATTCGGAGTCGTTTTACGCTGGACTTCTACCAGTTCTAACTCCTTCGTGTAACGATATAATTTATTCGTATTACAACAGCATACAATAACTGAGTCCTCATTAGCACTTATGGTGACGATTTTCATTTTGCCACAGGGTAACCTACGGCTTATAGTGGATGTCCATTTGTCCGAGTTGTATGTATAGACTAAGAGGGAGCCACAGGTCTTCCGGGCTGCGTAGATTGTGTCGTCGACGATTTGCACGCTGCTGAAAGCGCCGGTGTCGATCATGTTGAGCAGAACGCCTGATAAAGATGAAAACAAAGTGATTGAAAGGAAATGTATGTACATGTAGTGCAAGTATCAAAAGAATGGCATCAAGATGCCGTCGGATTCATGTAAACTGCATAAAATTTGATTATATGTACCTTAAGTATAAGATTGGTGTTTTTGATTATATGTACCTTAAGTATAAGATTGGTGTTTGTCATGTAAAAATGGGATTCGACACACTTTTCAACAAGATAAATAGATTCGCAGTTTGAAATGGACCACACTTATTGTTACATTATATGATGTTAGAATGGACAATGACGTGTGTAACACTACAAAGCCATTGTTAAAGAGAATCTCATAGAGTATATTATTTATGAACACCAGAGTCTATATATTCTTACCTGCGTCATTGATATGAAACAGTCCCCTGAGCGACGCCACAACCAGCTCCCCATTACTCATCATGCCCACGTCTCGTACAGACACCATATTAGGGCATTGTATAAGTCGCTGCTGCTCCAAAGCATTGCAATAGACCATTATGCCATCTTCACAGCAAAGGAGGATCTTGTTGGAGATGAGACGAATACTGTGTGGGCATCTGGGCGTGTCGACTTCCTTTTGTTTGGTCCAGGTTTTGGAGGTTAGAAGGCTGGTGGATTGCTGGGTTTCGATTGGCTCTACTGTTGGTTTCTGTAAAGGGGAAAATAAAACGAGTATTAGCATGTTGTCAAACAAGTATATTTTGCGCGGGTGAATGAATGTTTAGATGTGTATCCTTAGTTTCAATATATACTGACAATGAATATCCAACCCACCCTCCCCCTAACCCATCAAGAAGTGGCCCAACGTTACAAGGATTTTGTCATTGGGTATATATGAGGGTTTTTAAAACATCTTTTAACAGATTAGGAAAATAATGCTGTGCAATATTACAAAGAAGTCGGCTTTAACCAGAATGTTAGCTTGACGCTACGACAAAACCTACCTCTGGCACATTTTCACTTATAATCATATCATTTTGTGACGTAGCTAGAACGCCCCTTGTAAAGCAGGCAGTATTATATCAAATTGAACTACAATGATATCGATGAGAAAATAGTTCCTCAATAACATCCATAAACATGATACTAAAATGTCTTACCGATGATGCTCCAGAGAGGCCAATTAGTTTGATTCAAATAAATGAATTCTATATATAGTATTTATAATATCTCCCTTAAAAAACCATGTAATGAGTTAATGTGATTTTAGAATCTCTTACCGATGAAGCTCCGAAGAGGCCAATGGCTCTGAAATAGTTTTGCGTGTGGTTGGGTGGCGGCTCCTTCGTTTCTTTGATCGTATTGGTGGACGACAATCTTGATTTCCGGTTCTCGTCACTGGAACTCTGAAGATCAATAAAACAGTTCAAGTAAAATATAAATGAAAAAGATTTAATTCGAAAAATATTGATATTCAATATTTATAAAGCATCAAGACGCTTATCGAGACATGCCCCCCCTGCTCGCTCTTATGCATTGAACAAAACGAATTGTGCCCCCTTTCGGTGTGATATTTTATGCCGACCCTGGTTTATTATTTTTCTCGATCCACGCCTGGCGCTCTTTAACATAATATGAAAACACCCTTTTTAATATT
This sequence comes from Hydroides elegans, assembly GCA_001703475.1. Classification (NCBI taxonomy): domain Eukaryota; kingdom Metazoa; phylum Annelida; class Polychaeta; order Sabellida; family Serpulidae; genus Hydroides; species Hydroides elegans. The sequence continues at coordinate 49,551 of LQRL01059843.1, forward strand.
CCGTGTATACACAAGACTTAAGAATTGTACCATTTTCAAGATGACCATATTTTAGTATAAATCCGGACCTCGATTCAGGAATTAATTCAAGTCAACTGAGAGTAATGTCTTTATCAACTAAATAAACTATTGCAGATTCAACTTCAGGTAACTGAACGTAAATCTACGATGTAAATATATGGCATAGAGCCAAATACATTTTAAAATAAATTCGGTTAGAAGGAAAATCATTTAATTACTTCCGATAGTTATGGTAATAGATGCAAAATATATATTAGTTTCGAAACATATGATCATTGAATAGCAATAAGACAACATATCAATTATCTCAAGACATGTTTTCAATGCAACGTCCTTAAGGCAGATTGAGGACCCAAAATGAACACAGATAGTCTATATGATAACATGATTCATGGGATAAATCATTGTTGCGGACAAAGTTTTTTTCGGGTCCAAGGAAAATGTTTTCAATAGCACGGGTCCGTTTGCTTCATTGTATAATTGATTGCATACTTTAATTAAACTATGTTAATCTCATATGTCTATCTATGTATCCTTGCCATGCTATTTACAATAAACCAATGAAATATTTCGAATTTATATACCATTTAGATACAATATGGATAGACTTCCCCTTTATTTTCAGGAACAGGGTTCAACTCAAGCACAGGTTGAGAGAGGGTGCACTTATAAGCGGCACATATGTGTTATACCAAAATATTACTCGGCGCCCCTTCGCTCTGATAGTTTATGCCATATACACACTCGGTTCAATATTTTTCTGGATCCGCACCCATGTCCTATTGTTGACAGTAAACCGTAATAAACTAAACCTTTATCATTCATATAGTCTTTATATAGCTTACGATCACGGCAAAAGACTTCCGACTTTTATGTCCTTAAGCCAAGGACATATGTTTTGTGAGGTGAAAAGCTCACTGATCATTAAGTGTGGTCTTTCTACCCACACATAAATAATAGAAAGCCACAACCTGTCCTAATTTTTGGTTTGTTGTGTTTTGTATTTTGTATTCCTATAACGATAGTTGAATTCAAAATATTTGATGTATGACGAATCGTCTGTTATTAAAGTGCTATTCTTTTTTTCGAATTGTTACAATTGAAGCTTAGTGTTTATCGTATTTATATTTACATGTACTGGATCTTTATTTACAGCCAGGTAAAAAAAAACAAAACAAATATATTAACCATGCGTTTTGCCTAGGCGCTTTTAGTCAACGTATTATATATATATTATTTACAACGACAGTGCATCAGCTGGTATAGAGCCAAATTACGTAATATTTCTCTAGACGTATTCACCGCTATTATGAGATAGCCAGCCGACCTAGGTTGTATTACATAGAGAATGCCTATAGAGAGATTTTTCTATATCCCAATTATTGAAACTTTGCTACCTTCATTGAGACTCTGCTGCTTTGTCGATTGATGGTCGAGCGTCGTCCGTCCGCATCTTTTATCTGCAACACAATAACAAAGGAAAAGTTAAATTCATTTCAATATAATATCATCTGAACAATGTAGGAGCTATGCAACGCGGGAACCTTTTCGAGTTAAACAAAGTTGTTCTATGTGTTTCAAATGGTCCTTGCCTTTTTTTAAAGGCTAGACGCGTTTTAGGGTTTCTTATTCTAAGCATTACATTGACAGCACGGTTTGTTAGTATACTATATATAAAAGCTCGATTCCCACGTGTCCAGGCCTTTGCAATTAATAACATACAATACATAATTCATTATGAAGCCATGTATATGTAGCAGTTTGTACGGAAAATCTAACAACTAACTTAATTATAAATAGTTAGGTATGTATTTATAGTACATATAAAAGATATACTCAATGCCCTGGATATTAAGTGTATTAAACTTTTTTATGCACTCAGTCACCATATCTTCAGCCGTATAGTCAACCTATATATTATTTATACAATTTTTGTTTCAATAGATTCAACATGGCTTGCACTTGTAATGGTATTCGTGTACACTTATAGATTATTTCGATATTGCTTTCGACCTGGTCAAACGATCTTTCACGTTCTCATTAAAGAGAGTGGTTACATTCAATTGGCGATTTTTAGGCTTATGAATTCGCAAGAAGCCATGATCCGGTTGCAAGTGGTACTAGGAATCGTTGATTTAGTGTAACCACTCACTTGAACATTTTTCATTTTAATATGCTTAAATTTAAATGATATAATTTTATTCTACAAAACAGCAAGAGTTGTGTAATACCTTACTGCATTGTCGTCTCATGACCACATTATTAAGATTTTTATCTTCATTTTTATTGATTACACGCGAGCCAGTCAACATTTGATATTCGACCCAATCAAATATTTCTGCAGCCATTTTTATATTATTTTATAATTACGTATGTTGTTCAAAATATCCTTTAAGTATTCAGTTTTTCCGTTTTACTAGCATTTCGTGACACAATATCCTAAGAATGATAAGAAATATCGATGAATCCGAGTTATTAAAAAATCTCGCGCTGGTCAAAATCAATGATTTCGTGTTTATATATGATTATGAAAATAATGTCAAATTTAAGATCACAATTTTACATATTCCATTTAGATATCATCGTTCTTTCTTTTAATTATTTGATATAGTTTATATTAATTTATTTCATATTATTTATTTGCACACATATCTTGCTTTATCCACCATGTATTCACGTATTCATATAACTGCACCCATTGTCGCAGTATAGCGTATATATGAGAAATGTTCCAAGACCGTTTAGCTAATAATAACAATAATTACAATCCTTCAACAACAAGCCCGTTTTTGCCGATTCAAGGAACATAGATATGCTCAAGGTTAATGCAATCAGTGAAAGAACTCCATGTATAAAGCCCATATGTAATAAATTACATATTAGACATATGTAACTAGTTGCTAGAGAGTCGTTGTTAAAAAGGTGTATGATAAAAAACGTAAGGGGCGTAACGCAAGGAGGTCGTGTTGTGAGACACACCTGTTTTGGCGGACTTTTTTATACTTGTTTCAAAGGGTTTTAATTTACGTTTAAATGCATGAAGGTATGAAATAACTATTGTTGTGTTTTCCTATAGAAATCAGAGCTATGCAGTGATGAAAGATATTTTAATGGCTGTACCTTTAATACATATATCATTAGGAAATAGGGTCGAACCTTAAATGTCAAGAGCGACATTTTCGTATAATGTACACACTATCAATCATCCAAGTTAAGATGTTTTATATCTAATTATATGAACACTTAAGTGTGTGCAAACAGATTGAGACGTGATACAAAAATACCAACGCCATTGCTGAATATATTCATTTAGCGTGTATAAAATCGGAACATGTTAACGCCTACAAAATAATGAAACAACCCTTGAATAAATAGGCGTGTTGTGTTTCAAAGTGGTTCGTCTTGAAACATATTTGCATACATACGATATCTATATTCACTATGAAAAACATTCCATTTAATCATTTAGGGCCTGGCCAAAAGGTAAGCCTTTTCACTGCTCTTGATATTTTTTTAAAATATATAATTATGCTCTTTTTTTTCAATATATTCCTTTTGGGTCAAGCTTTGAAAAACACAACGAGCTTTTTGAGGGAACCTCATAAAGAATACATGGAAAACACGGTTTGTTCGAAAAAAAATGCTTCCCGTGTTGCCATGCCCTTAAATTGTCAGTGAGCGAAATACAACGTTTTTGCTATGAGTTCAGTAAAATATCAAAAAAAAAAAACGGGACCAAACCAAAAAAGGTTTATACATGCCTTTGACCACAGTGTTCTCTAGAAAAGACGAACATACGCAAATAAATGACCTAACGATCCATGTAAATGACTCAAATTATACCAATGCATATGGAGCCCGAAAGTCTATCAATTCGGAAAATAATATATTAAACAAAACGAATACTTCATACGTAAAGCATAATGGACAGAGAGAATAATTCCTGAATAGTTTAGAATTAAAATGCATATGTTCCTTTTCATTTATTTTATATTGTGTTTTAAAACTTTGATAATATTTCTTGCCCTTATTACATGAAAACATTAAAAATAAACTTTTTTTAAAATTAAAAAACGGGTACATGTTTCAAAACATTAAACCTACCAGAGTCATCGGTAATTATCCCAAAGCAATAAACCTCAGTTCTATAATCCAATTATTTGTTGTGTCTACCTTTTGATTGTGTTCTATTTTATCGTCTCAGTGCAATGAATGTAGGTTATTATAAATCAATTACACTCGGCGATATCTATGAATAAATCAATGGATTATGGTTTTACAAGAACATCATAACTATCACTGATAAGACAACAGGAAATGTTAAGATGCTATTAAATATCTGCATCTTAATTCATAGTATCTCTACTTGTAATACACAATGCACTGTCGAATATATTAATTCATTCTATTAAATTCCTGAACTAACGCAGTTATTTAAATATCGATCAATTGATATTGATAAAGTTCTGTAGAAAATATTTTCGTGCTAATATTTGTTTGCCTGTTAAAATTGTTAGCATCTAATACCAATTTATTATTTGAAACTAAAATCATATTGGCCTCAATATCAATACTGATGTCATGGTCATGTCAGTGTGATAAATACGAGGGCACTCAACGATTTATTTTTTCTTATATTCATCAAAATGTTTATTCTGAAGTTCCAAGCTAGAAACGCAGCAAAGCTATTGCAAGCAAATTTACAATCTCCTATCAGAATAAAGATTTCAAGAAATCAAATTTGTATGAGGTTATTCTTTCACATATTCGTTTACAGAGACTAAATTTAGTTATAGGTGCTTTGAATTTTGTCCTTAAAAACATAATCCTAGAGTAAATATTCGTTTCGAAAAAAAATCTTTGTTCTGTTCTGAAAAAGTTGCAAGCAAGGAAGAGCTGTTACAAGAATAAACATTTACCCGAATAAATCATTGAGTGCCCCTCTAAATATCTAGTCAATGTATATATAATGGTATAATCTATACTCTTTTTGAGCAGTTGCGACTTTAAAATAAAAAATGTTAAGATTGTTAATGAATCAGTCCCTCTGTGAAACAGTGGACAACGAAACAAATGACACCAAACATGCAACAAAGCTAGGGGCAATGGGAGTTTTTTTTAACCGAAAAAGCTTTAATAGATTCTTCCGATATGTTCTGTATGTTTAAGCATTTTTTTATGAATAAAAAAAACGCATAAAAAAGCCTCTTACGCATCCAGAGAGTTAATTAGGCATTATGTTATTCATTCGATTAAGATTCATAGAAATAAATACTATATAGATATTATACAGACAAAACATAAGCTCATTATATCTTCATGTGTTTCTAGTTGTATGTAATCTATGTAAAACAAGAATGTTTGCTAAATGGACATAGATAATAATTAATGCTTCGCTAATGTCCCTGGCTTTCTGTCCAAACTTTGTTTTCAATATAACCAATTTATGACTTTTAAAGCCCTTGAAAATGTCTTGCTATCAGACATAAATCTCGCTTCTCTTAATAAGATAAACATCACAGATTGAATCTTCAGAACCCATTGAATATAGAAATTCCTAGATCTATTCATCCTTTATTTAACCCAAGGCTGTATGTATGGTTTTATCAGATTGCATCGGATAGTCACTGACTTAACAGGCCGCTGCCAGGCCCTGGATATACAAGGAACACAAATTAATATGTTTACATTCCTTAATAGAATTTCATTTGCCTTTGACCGACAAGAACATGATAAATTTATCTAATAAAAATCTCACTATAACAAATCATGATACTTTGAAAAATGTTTTTTTCCCTATCATTTGCGGGGGAAAACAATGAAGTATAATTATCTAAATATCACAAAGTTGATGCTATTACGTTTTACAGTTTATAAATTTGATTTCCAACTTTAAATTAAACTTCAAGTCGCATCGCGCCAACTAACAACACGTTTTAAATCTACTTGATTATTCATGAAACTTTGAAAAATGTTTTTTTTTCTATCATTTTCTGGGGAAAACAAAGTAATATAATTATCTAAATATCACGAAGTTGATCCTATTACATTTTACGGTATATAAATAAGATTTACAAAATTCAACTAACAAGTCGCATCGCGCCAACTAACAACACGTTTTAAATCTACTTGATTATTCACATGGTTAACTCTGAAGCAAACGAATAATGTTCCAAAAATAGTAGCTACTTTTGATTGCAGTTGAATAAATTAAATGACGTTTAAAATATAGTGTATATATTTGTAATGTTGCGTGCACTTTTAATATCATTTTAAGTTGTGACGTCGACTTTTTTCTTAAGTTTGTATAAAACTGACTTCGTGCAAGTACACTTAATTTAAATCAAAATACGTGACGTAACATTGTATTATAAATGCCCTTAAACATGCATTTGGGTATTAATCTATGAACTCCATTTTAGAGTGTGTTACTAAATTTAGTTTCTTCTAGTTCCATTCAATTTATGAAGATGTAGGAGCACAAATTAAAATTTGATTATTAATAAATTTATTAAGTTGTGAACAAATTAAGATCACGATTTTGTATTTAGATATAGGGCGTCATTATAAAAAGCATTGAATTAAAACAACATATTTTCCGATTCAGTACACAATAATATTGCGCAATTGAAGAATTTGGAATAAACTAATTAACGGGAAAAGTTGCGGAAGCATTATAATGTGGTAAACCATAGGCTAAAGAAAAACGGTCTGGCCCAACTGGGGGCTTTTTCGAAACGGTTAAACGTTTTTTTTTAATGTTTAGATATATGTACTAATCAGCTAATTTCGTTTTTTTACAAACGTTTTAGGAAACACTCGAGAATAATTGAATAATATGTAAAAAGGGTATGTTAGGGAAAAGAAGTGTCCAAGGTGTCTATGCCCTTAAATAAAGGAAATTATAGTACTTTTAAATTTAGTTTTTCTAAAAAATGACTGGCCCTGTATTTTCCATTTGACCTATTTCATTGAATTTAATATGGGTAAAATTAATTATCGCATACCTCTTTCAATGTAATGCTTGTTTTAACACAATAATGACTTGAAATAAAAAAAAACGTAAAAGGTCTTTATTTTATTTGTTTGAACCACACTAAATAAGAAAATGAAGAGAAGTGGCAGCTGACAGCTTTGATTGCGAAGTGCTTTTCGAGAAAACATCTTTAACTTCTTATTAGGTCAATTGTATATTGTAGTCTACAAGGGAGCTTATGTGCAAATGAGACGTTACGTACAAATGAGACCAATCTAAAGCTTAATATCTCTCAAATTAATTATCATATCGCAATGTTTTTCGACTGAAATATAATATAGGTGCATATTAATATAGTGTATTAACTTGAATATCGTATTTTGAATAATTCGATACAAAATCTGAATTTTAAAATTTGTTCTATTTGTACATAGGTAAATATACACATAGCTTCCCTTGTACATGTAATTCCTTATTTTATATACAGCAGATACAAGGTATGAAGATTTTCCATACATTATACTTTCTTGATAGGGCACTTTAAACACAAGTGTTGTTGAAGTTTTAACAGCAGTCAAGTAGATAATTATTAAGATTAAAATGTTAACTTGATTTGAAAGATATAGGACAACATAGACAATATTACACACAATTACGAATGTAGGCAAACCCCCCCCC
>LQRL01059846.1:0-12101 GCA_001703475.1 Hydroides elegans
TACTTTACTCAAAAAGTACGAATCGGATACTATCTTACTTAATTTGAAAATCGTTTTGCCTCCTATTCTTACCTCCACGTGGATCTGTCACATTTTTATTAGTGTACGGATAGCCAATCAAATCGAATTGAGACAGCGTCATATCACTAGAAGTCTGGATCGCTGGCTCTTTGTTTTTGGTCCACGTGTATATCACATCGTCCGTGCTGTAACCGTCTTTAAAAATGAATTATATACTGTTAGATATAAATGAAGAAAAAACAAATTTTATGATAAAATGCTTATCAACAACATTAAAAAAAAATGCTTTGATGGCGACAAAAATGAAAAATGGTTATTTTCATTGGAAAAAAAGAAACAAAATTAGTACCTTGTAAACTGTTTCTTATACGAATGCAAATCGGCTGGCTTGAATCGTTTAAAACAATTTTGTTCATTTGAGACTTGACAAAAACTGTTTTATTTCATGAGACTTGACAAAAACTGTTTTATTTCTTAAGGCGCGTTCACCCGAAATAAAAGCGCAAAATAGTATGCGCTTTTCGGGTGAACAGAAGGCATTAACTGTTATGTTTTATACCAAAAGTGGCTTTGACTTGGGGTTTGAGATTTTTTTCGGAGCGGGTGAACACGCCCTTAGTCTTAAGAATACGTAAGTTAATATATGCTCCTTTCATTTTGTGACTAGCCACAGCTTTAGGGTCTGGTCACACATGAAGAATGTCCTACTATTTGAAAACGCATCAACCGTTTTTGACTCAATGAGATACATTGAAACACTGTTTGTTATGGGGAAACAAGTCGTTTCCAGTGTGGCCAGGCTCTAGATGATAAAAGGGTCTTAAATATTGACATCAAGACATTTCCCTTTTCGGCCTCCCTTCAGCTTTCCATTATCATATATCTTAATCGAAATAATCTGTCCAGTAGACTATACAAAACAAAGTTTTGGGAGTCCCAGCCAAAAAATCATCACTTGGCCGAAATCATACAGTGTTTCCACACGGGATTTGTTTTATCTTCCGAAATTTACAGAGCAAAATAAAATTTATGGATCATGACGAAATAGCGCTCTCCGCACGACTGACCCTATAGGATTCACCCAGTCGAGCTAATACATGTACATCCCAAAACATATTCGTTGCTTAAAACAAATCGTGATGTTGATGACACACCTTGTAATGGCACAGTTTCCCACCGATTTCCACAGTGTAAAAATTCAGATTAAAGAAATATATTTAAATCATAGAATTCTATGTCTTCTTTTCTATTGCTTAGCGACAACAAATGGCAATTTCGTGTCGAATGGTATACATTTCTAATTTATTTTCAAATCTATTATTTTCTTATTTTTAGAATGTTATTCGTCGGGATAATAACCTTCTCATGTTTAACTTATTTATAGATATTCCTTACACTCCTTGGCATTGACGTTCTTATTCTACATATTCGTAACAAAATAGATGAAATCTGATAACGAATATTCAGTTTATGTCCTTGAGAATTTCTTACAATACTACGAAATTACGTTGATAATTAATAAAATTACATTTTATTTTTGGGATGTGGCTCTACCCTTTTGTATAACTCTCGCTTTTACAAATAGAGGATTATTGAAAGATCATAGAATTTTACATTTCGAAGAATATCATTTATGTAAAGGAATTTAGAAAGATAAATATAAAACCTGTCATAAACAGGGTTTTTTAATCGATCTACATATCAAATAACGTGTTTATCCCAGAATATAAGTGCGTTGCATGATTGCTCGGGTATTCGTTTGAATTGTGAGTCAGTCATAATCTAAACATAATAAACTAAAATCTTAAAGTACGCCATACTATTAAATATCAACGAAATTCAAATGTCATTCAACTGTCACTTACATAACGGTTACCTATCCTTTTCTAACCCTTCTCAACATTATATTATATATTTATATCACTTGGACCATTTGGAGCAGTCATTATATTAATGATCGTAAACCCCAAAGTCTTGCTATTTCTACTTGGGTCATTTTCACGGCCCGACTTCTATGGTACACCATGACACAAGAATGTGTTAAATCACATTAAATACAATTACAATTATGAATAGCAACAAAATAGTTTTGTTAACATTACAATTCAACAAAAAGGTGTTCCTCAAACTGCCTAAATCTCCAAGCTAGAAAGCAGGTTCTCAACATTTCCAAGCCAGCTGGAATGGGTAAGAAACACCTGTTTTAGGGAGCAGCTCTTGAGGTGCTCTTCTATGATTAACGGTATGTTATGATTAAAAAAAGCTGGATACAGCTTCCCATGTGGCCCTTAATCATCGAAACCCCAAAAGTGATGCTATTGCTACTAAGGTCATTGTCACGACCCGACTGCTAGAGAAGAGATACTTACGACTTCCGAAATGCAATGGACAAGTTTGTGTATCCATCGGAAAATTGTGTAAACGCATGGGACAACTTGCTTTGATTGTCAATCTGCAATTGAGTAAGTGGGGGCATTGGTATTATTGCGGAGTAAACAGTTTTGTTTACAAACACAGTGAGCAAATGGTAACTGAATTTAAGCAAATTATCTTCAAAGATCTTTTTTTCACTTTTCCTTTATATTTGTTGTACTGACTGTATGCTACGAGAGGCTCAGTGCAATGATGTGTTAAGTCCTAAACCAAAGTTAATGCAACCAATTTTCAATGATTTTATTAATAGTTTATATACGGATAAGTAAATGATCAAACGACGTAGCTGCTACAATCGCTTAACATTTGCAGCCCTATAAAATAATAACATGAGTTTCTAACCACCTCACACTTTGTATAATGTTGGTGAAACATATCAAGTCTATCAAACACATTGTTGCACGGAGCCCTTCCTATTAGTATGCAATGAAACTGGTTTGCAATTTAATGAACGACAATAAATTGCAGTGTGCCTTCATTTCATCATTTAGATTGATTTGATTTATATATAAAGATTATATTTGTATGTTTGACCTTTTGAAAAGGTTAAGCATACCTCATTGAGTATAGAATCTTTCCATCCCTATTAATCCGAAGCAGCTTATTCGGTGATGTCACAGTATGTAAATACGACCTCCGTCCATTAAAGAAATGTGTGTCTGGTTTCCAAAGCCTATCTAAAATGTTAATATTGACGGCAAGCGTGGACATCGGGCCATCAAAGCGTAACCGCCTGTCGATCCAACCTTGTCGAAAATAGCAGTCCATTTGGTAACTCTGAAATGAGAAATAGAAATGTAACATAACTATCAGTAAGATATATTGACGAATCAAAATGTTTAATTGAGGTTTATAACTTTCAAAATGATAGCGAAAATTAATGTATTGACAATACAAGTTACGACTTACTGTGCAAACGCGAAACGTTAATATATCAAACTACATGCATGACTGACCTCACAACTGCTCAGCAACGTGGATAGATAAATTATATGAATTCCTATATTATACAATCTATCTTTTTAAAACGGAATCCATGCATATTAATAAAATATATTTTTGACTTACCATGTCTGTTTCCGATACCGGACCCATGCTTCTAACATTGAGATTGACGTCCACTTTAGTGGGAATATCTATATATGCGATCGCAAGCAAACAAAATGAAATTAAACATATACCAATTACCAAATATAAAGACATTGAAATCGTATATTGATAAAGAAATAACGTATCATATATGTTTAAGAAACAATGGCATAAATGCACAGCATTACTAGCTTCGAACGAGCAGTCATTATGATACAATAAGTAATCACCTATTTTTCTCAATCAAAACATTACTTTTTTCCGATCATGATTAACAATATTTCCTTATAACTTACCTCTAAAATCGGGACGCAACCTACTATCGTAATTATTCAGCAACGCGTTCAACAATTCGGTCGCGTTGTTCGTTGTGATATTCCGCTCAACCGTGACGACCGGGTTGCTATGGATATTATTCATGCTTCCGGTCACGTGAGTGATTTCATAGCCGATTGTTCTGCGGATGTTTAATATAAATGGAACAAATGTGCGTTTTACGGCAACATCAGTTAAATTGCTGAGTTTCATAACACGATTCTTATAAAGACTCATGACTCATGAAAACTTAAATTTAATTGGACAATCTTGGATGACATGTTGAAGAGAAATTAATATTTACCCACTTGATATAAGTAATAACTCTAAATCATACACGTAAATAAGAAATGACAATACCTACCTCATTACTGCCAAAAATAAGTACATGTAGAGAAACAAATTTAGTACGGAATAAAAACTCATATCCATTTAAGATCAAATTAAGCTGCTATCTAATTATTAATCTAATTACTTTTTTTACCCCCAATCATCATTGTATATGACAATAAAGCCTATTGAATACTTTCGTTACAATCTCCGCTTTTTTTTAATTATTTGATATACATTTATAAGGTTTATATCAATTTATCCTTGGTGCAGTAAATCACAAGATTATGTTTGAATATTTATTTTTTGCAGTTTCGATAATCTATATAGATAGACATGTACCTGCTTGCTTTTGATAAACTACAAAGAAAATATAAGTCAATGGTATATTAAATCCGCAAGCATGTGTATCAATGTTTGTATTGTATTATACACTTATACAATTATTTTCTAAATTCGTTAACCAATAATTATTCTTTATGCTTTTGCAAATGTTTACGAAATTATTATGCTTACTTTTACTTTTTATACCCTAGTCCACAGACACGATTGTGCACATCCATGTTCGAATAAGGAGGGCAATCACGACAGATATCACGCAAAATCACTTCATTCTCCAAGTTCTCATCCCTACTTACAAACAGGGGGTGGTGATTTAGGGGATGGGGCGGATGGAGCTAGGGAGGGGGAGGGGTCATTGTGGACCAAGGTTAACTTATGGAGAGAACAAACTGTGCCATAGATAATGAATTCATTGTCCCGTTAGTTAGATAAGCTTTGATAGTTGACTTTATCTTTTAAAACAAGTGCTAGAGAAGGATTGTTTTTACTGAAATCATCTTAACACTTTTCTAAGCTCTCATCCATACTAACAAGTAGGGGCGGGAGACCGGAGAGGCGTGAGGGTTTGGGTGGTATTTTGGTTGTGGCTGGTTGGGAGGGGGAGGGTGCGGAGGTGGGGTCGAAGACATTGAGCCATACCGAGAATGAATCCACTGTCCCGTGAGTGATCAATGGCCACAATAACACGCTGATGATGATCAGATGTCATGGATTTGCAGCTCGTGTGCTGACCAAAACCAATTCATTTCTAGAGGGAGAGCGAGAAGGAATTCGAAGACCCCGATTTATATTGGAGATGGTGGTGTTTCTATCTATCAAGTCGTGGTATGTATATGCCTGGTCATGCTCCCCCTTTTTGGAGAAGTCATGGACATTATCCTTCCCCATACCCCAAAATTAGAAAGGTCACTCAATGAAACATTTACAAAAGATATTAGTTCTGTCAAGACTTACCAGGTGTATAATGGAATGTTAAGATGAAGCGATTGTTTTTACACTTTGTGGCCTATTTGTTAACTGTGATATACTTATGAATGGAAACTTTTTGGATTGAAACGTTTTTTCCTTTCGTTGCGTGATGTTGTCTGTAAACGTTATGGTGGAAACTTTTGGGTTGATACTTTTTGAGTCCGATTTATTTTGTGACAATATGATGGTAAGACAAATCAAGTTTTGGCTTCGTTCACATGTCTAACTTTGCTTATAAGATGAATAAAACATTACCATTTTTATTCAAAAAGATAAAGTTAACAAAACAAACCATATCAATAGTGTCAGTATTATGAACAAAATCAGATAATAGGCACAATCATATTGTTTCGCTATTCTCTTTCGGGAATCCAAAACCATTTTATGATAGTTAATTTGAAGCATGATAGAGGATTATATGAAGCTTATGATCAGGGACACTGTTGCCCCCATTCTTGTTAAGCTATTTGATTACCCCCATTACTCACTTTTATTGCCCTCTGCTTCCGAGCGGCAACCTTCTCTACCATGAGATCTAGATAAATCGAGAGGCACCTCATCATCTTTTTGTTTATTAAAAGTTCCTACAAAAAGCTCTTAAGAAGTGTAGCTATTTTATTTTGACTTGACATAAATGCACATTGATTGATAAAAGATTTTGACATTCGACATTAATATCTAAAGATGTGGTTTAACCATTCAGGCATGAAAAATGAAAAAGACAAATGTGTTCCTGAAATTGTAGCAAAGTAGTATTTGTTGTTGAATAGTTTTGTGACGAAGAGCTCGTGGTGTGTTCTTCTGCGGTACGCGGAAAAAAGCCCCGAAGGACAAGAGCCCCGAAGGACAAAATCCCGCGATTTTGTCAGCTCGGTCAGAAGCCCCGCGATACTTTTAAACTTATTTTTTACGCTTTATCGGATATATCGATCATATTTTTTTCAATCAAATAAAAACTAAATAGCCGATTGATACTACGAGGTTTATATTGAACTGTAGTGTCATCGTTCATATTCAGTACATATATATGATATATAAAATTTATATACAGACTTGTCAATTTATCTGAACCATTTCTCAGATCTCGCCAACACAACCTGTTTCGGTATCGACCCGGTATCATGATACGTCTTGGCATGCTCCTTATTGCTCATCAACACAGCCTTCTCCGGATATAACGGAATCGCTACTTCCCTATATTTCGCCTGTCCACTTTTCGTTTGCGTTCGAAATAACCGATCGAACACAGTAGCCGATCGTGCGGGCCGCGTTCCTTTAAACCGCGTTTCAAGACCCTCGATATGCGGCCACAGTTTTTGCCCGTATCCGACCGGGTTTGGTTCTTTAAATGTATCCTGTATCTTGACTTGATTCTCGATAGGTCTTCCCCTCGCGAAGCTCTTGGTTTTAGCTGAGTAGAGACGTTGCGAGGATTGGCGTAGTTGATCGTTGGTTAGTTTGCGTTTGCTTATGATGTCTTGAACTGTGAATGGTGAGCGGTTTGACGTGCCGCCTCTTGGACGAGATTTGTCGACCCAGTTTTCTGCCATTATCCTATATTAAGAATGGTCTTAATTATAGCAATGCTTATTAGAAACTCACAAAACAATCACTTTAAAGTCCTCAAGGATAAAAACATTAAGGCGATTATTATTCGATTTCGCTTGATATTACCAATTATACACATTTTAGTGTTTTGTAATTTTAAATATGATAGTTGATTCGTGTTATCATTGCTACAAAGCATGTTTAACCACAACGCTTCTACTAGAATCAAATATATTAATGATAGAAACTTACTCATATAAGATTCCGTCATCGACCGGAAATCATACATGAACCAGCGATGTTAACCTGAAGATACGCCACACAATAACGGTTTTTACGATACGATTATGATACGATTATGAATATGTTTACGACTTCATTTACCACTATCTGATAGCCTATATAATTACTATCCAACGAAAGAAATATTCAATATTCAATTTGAATCTCTGGCCATGTGCAACTGTGCCATTATTTAGTCGATATCCAACAAAAATATCTAAGGGTCATTTGCTTTCGTATATTCCGTTCATTAAGCGTAAATATATTTTGTCTTAGATAAATAAAACAGTTTTACTTATAGTATACATGTTAATTATGTCTATGATTGATTTGGTTCCATTCATACAGCTAATCGAATTAATACAAATATTTACAAATATGCGGATATGGATGGTAGTTATAATCTAGGTCGAGTCTCTATCTTAATGGACGAGTAGGGAGCTCAATGCAAAATTATCATTATACTTTCTAGCAGTTATCTTTTTTTCTATATGCATTAAATAATACCTAGTTTTACATGTTTAAAAGGCGTATAAAAGATCGAAAGCCTAAAGCCACATAAAAACATGGCAAACAATCCCTTGTGTTCATGCAAAAAAGCGCGCTTTTATTTAACTATATTAGCAAGTTTCTTTTCTGCGTGAACGCGCCTTAACGCATTTAACACGAAACCTCTATTTGAGCATAGTCAATTGAAGAAATGTTTAGTCTCCGGGCGATTGCCAAAGATTGATCGCTCCTTATAATAATAACAATGTACACTAATGATATTATCAAATGAAGCGACAAAAACAAATTGGATAGTTGCTAAATGTTTCATTAAGATTTAAGCTATTTACAAAATATAAACAAATATTTAATTGCTATATTGGATTTCAAAGACATTGTTTTGATACAGATCCGTATACTTCAGACCTAATCGAAGTGTACACTGTACATATATATAAATAGATTATATATGTGTAGCTTAAAAAAAAACTTCATTTTAATGTAAAATACATGTATCTTTATATAACCACATGCACATAGTTTAAATTCGCGAACATTCACTATATTTGTACATAATCATAGATTGCTGGGTCCCCTTCCTCGCTAAAACTAGCAATATTTCTTTTGAAAAATCTTTGAATAAAGAATATCCTAACAAAATCACATTCAAAATAATTCACGAACACTCATTATTTTTGTACATTTTCATAGACTTCCGGGTCCCCTTCATCCTCGCTAAAACTGTCCGAATACTGCGAAATCGTCGAGTTTCGTGACCTATTCCTTTGTTCATCGACCTCAAACACAGTGGCCACATTAATCCCTCTCCCGGTATACCCCTTCTTTGGTTTTACCATCCGCTTCCGGTCCCTAGCGACGAACATTTCACTTCCGGCGTACGTTCGCTCCTCGAACACATCCGAACTCTTCCGAATATTCACGTAAATATTCGTGAACATGAGCGCAACCGCCTCGTAAAACGGATCACACCAACAATGAATAAACGCGCTGAAAAACTTCGACGCGCAGTCGCAGTTGATCCAGAACACACGGAAACACGGCGTGATGGTGTAGATATGCGAGAACGTAATGCACGCAAAATTGCAGCCCCACAGGAAGACGATAGGGATAGCGCAGACGTACGTGAGACATGCGAAACAGCAGTTGCGTCCAACGTCGAAGGATTTGTTGACGTGCGTCCAAATGACAGGTGCGCTGTGGGCGCCCAGGGGCTCGCCGATGACTTCGTCAAGCTGGGTCTGTTGAGAAAGGAGAGGAATAAGATTGAATAGAAATGATAAATTGTCATGATAACATTAATTATTCCAGCTAGATTTAGATATGCTGCTGATTATGAAATTATTTCGCTTAAAAGAGTTATTTAATAAGTGCATAAAGTAGCGGAATTTTTTATCGTGTAGTTATACAGCTGAACAAAAGCGCCCCTGGATTAGTGCCGTTGTCCAAATCATCATTTGCATTTCTTTTATATGATGTTTCTAAATATATAGCATGATCGCTTTTGAACATTAACAATGCCGTATAACATCATCCAATCAAATTAATCAACATTTCTCAATCGCTTTGAAAGTTAACTTTCGGAATATCAATATCTTCTCTAAAAAATAAAACTTTATGAAAACTCACCCGAACGTGTTCATTCAAATCATATGGATCACGTTGTTCAAAATCGATTGAAATATCATCTGGTTTAGCAGTATTTCTGTTTTTATTGGATTTTCCCGCTTTATCACCTTTTTGTTTTCCCATGATTAATGTTAAGCTTATAACTGTTATAATTTATTCCATTATATTAGATTGTCGTAAGAAAAGTTCATATATCCAGTAGCGTGTATTCATTTCATTTTTTTAGAGTACGGAATAAATGCGTAGGTTAAACCTTGTGGCCTACCCGCCAAATCAATTTTCGGGTTAGGTATGATTACATCTACTATTTTACAACAGGTAAGGGGCAGCCTACCACTTGAGAACGCAATGGCAGGACATCGTAAAACGTTGAGAGAATTATCCGTGTGGACGTTCGCGAAAGTATTGATACACTTGGGTTTATACACAATTTCAATCTCTATACGATGTAATGAATCCACATATTCATTCTAATTACTGGATAACTATAAGAATTGCATACATATATCTTTTCTATAAAATTATTATGTAAAATATTAACTGTTTTAAGGTAACATATTCAGGCGTTTTTACGACGTGACTGTCTGAAAGGGAAAAAACTCACACTACTGATAGTGTCAAGTACATATACCTTTTAGTTTTTTATGGGAACAATTATTTGTGCATTTTAAACGTTTATCAATTTTATATAAACTGAATCAAATATTGATTATCTCTTTTTATACTTGTATATGTATGTGCATCGAAATATTGGTCAAAGTAAGCGTATGGATAACTAATGAACGTTTTAAAATCGAAAACCTAACTTGCGGGACGAATCGTTGATTTTTCGCTCCCGTTCGATTTGAATGAAATTTGGTCATGTTATTAAGTTACATTGAAATAATAAAATGGTAAATTTTCGTTGGAAACAAATAAGTAGTTATGCCACAAAACATGGGTGGGGTATCCTATGTTGGTTCCATGTCACATGTCCGAAGGTTCACATGTCCGAAGGTCCACTTGTCCGAAGGTCCACTTGTCCGAAGGTTCACATGTCCGAAGGTTCACTTGTCCGAAGGTCTAGATATCCGAAACTACGCATTGACAAACATTTAAATTTTATGAATGATGATAGAAATGCAGCCATACCATCCTTCCCGACCCAAACCCGTCCCATCGGAAGAAATTTATTAAAATCTATATATACTTCTAACATCATGGCAAAGGCGACATAAGCAACACATGGAGTGTTTAAATGGCCAAAGGCGAAAACTTTTAATTAAGCCAAATACCAACTTATCCTCTTACTTAGGGAGTGGTTGGTAAATTTTTACTGACTATCAATTCAAGAATGGGTTATTGAACCATGTATAATTAATTTTGTATTTAAGATGTAGATCAGAGAAATGCATGCGCCTAAATAATAGAAAATTCTAAAAGAAATATTAGTTCTTGGCGAAGGGAAAAATAAAGAGTGTTGAAGCATTGCTATAAACTAGTGCACAATTTCTTTAAATTTCCAGAAGATCGGCATTTACCAAGATATTTGGAAAAATCGTGGGGGAAAAGGTGGAAATTCATTAGGTATAAAAAAATCGAGCAATTATATTGTAAAATTTCAAACCAATAAAAATCTTTATATTTCAAAGAGTTTGAATTCTACCCCCATTTGCGCATAAACAAATTCTATTTTCAAGTAATGTATATAGCATATTTAAAAGATGAATGTATTGTTTCTAAATATTTAACTTAATTCGTGTACTCATTTATTTCCCAACGAACTTTCATTCCAATTAATTTGAAGACCAGGGATTTTCGTTTAATGTTATTGCTGCATAAAATAAAGATAAAAATAAGGCAACTTAGGTAGTAAGATTTTCTCAACATCAGCATCTTGGCAAATTGAGTTTTTCAATAAAACGTTGAACAACTTGATGACGAAAAATCAGATGTTTTGTCCATACACACTTTGTAAGATTTGGTCAACGCAGATATGAAATCCTATCTGAATCCCTTAAAAACGAAGTTGACAAGGGTAAATGTCCATCAAATTCGTGACGCACCCTCTTTCCATACATTTTTGAGCGGTTTAAAGGGCAGTAGTAAAATAACTCAAAAAATAACTAAAAAACCTGACAGCAAGGTCTCTTCCCATTTGATATTTCTTGAAAAAAGGATCAAACTGAAATAAAATGCCTAAACGCGCATTTTGTTAAATTTCGATTGATCTTAAAATTCGATATTCTACCCTAAATGTTTTTAAAAGTAATAACAAATGAATAAGTACATGTATATTTTACATGTTTTCAATATCTAATTCGAGACATAATGCAGCCTCATCGTTCCATTTATAGAGAAATACACATCCTTACTCACTTCTTGTTTGAAGGGAGCCAATGCAAATTCGCCGGTATTCCGTCCTGAAATACGATTATTTCAAAATAATACCCAAAAATATATATTTTAATTCAAATATGCTGAAACCTTGTTTCTTTGAATGTCAAGAGAATCAGTTTTCAGTATTTTGATTTGATAAATTGTTTCATATTGAAAAGCGATGTCTTTTAAACCGACCGGATTGGTAGCTTATTTGAACATCCTTTCGTTTATTTCGATATATTTTCAATTCTAGGAATTATTATTTGATATTTTTT
>LQRL01059850.1:10903-32480 GCA_001703475.1 Hydroides elegans
AACTTAAATGATATATTTGTTTCACTTGCCTTGTCAGCTGCGTCTCAAAAGTATCTGGGATGTGCTTATATAAACAAGATTTAATGTAATAAAATTATCTTTTTACTTCACTGGCCGTGTCAATTGCCTCTCAAAAGCATTTTGAATGTGCTATATGAGCTCGTGCTTATAAAAGCATATTTTCGTTTATTTATAAATTGAGGATACTTTTGCCAACTGGTCTCGTCAGTTCAAGACATGTCTTCAGAAAGAAGTGAGTGATGATGCAATATGTCACTCTGTTTTTCTTTCATCGCATGATCTTGTTTATTCGCAAAATAGTTCGTAATGTCCAAAGTTAATTTTAGTAAAAACTGACCATCCTGCATATACGCATTGTTGAAGTTCACGGGGGATCCAAGGTTACTGACCTTCTAGTTTACAATGACGGATATTGTGTGAAAGGAACTTGAAGAACATACTATATCAATATTAAATAAAGGTCCATTGTATTAAGTTTCAAAGTCATTTTCTGAAAGTTTATATTTAGACCAGCCCTTTGGCATCTAGACAATCGAGATCTAGACGATCGACATCATATTAAGTGCCTGGGTTTGTCGACATAATCTTTTGAATCTAACTAATATGATGATGTTGCTTTCACAAATGAGTCTACTGTTGGAATAAAAAGTTTATTTCATGATTCTTTAGAAATTTCAATGAAATATATATCATTATGAGTGCTTTAGACGCCTGATTTATATATTTGCAACAAGTGGGCAATATAAAAGGCAGAGTAAAATACAATTTACTTCAGTATATGTTATAAGTATTCAGTATATGTTAATGATATCAAGAGGGTATTTGTATTTTATCCTTTCGTTTTCATCTCTCGACTGTAGTTGCAGTATCAGAATGGTAGATATGAAAAAAGTGTAAATAAATCAGACAAACTAAATTAAGCGTATCTTACCTAATTAACAATGTCTACAATACTGTTTCAAAGCGTGATATTTATGTTGATGCACAAATATGTTTTAATGTGTTTATAGTAGATAATATAATAAACATTTGTACTTAATAATGCTTTCATCTGTTATCTCTATCTGCAGTTGGAAATAAAGAGACACACATCGTGAATCTTTCCTTTACATAGACAATAATAATTATGCAACAATTATTTGTAATAATTGAAATGATATTTTCATTACTATATGAACTATGATATGCTTCGCACAGCAAAAGCAAGATTGGCATAATCATTAAAAAAACCGGAAGCAACCTTTAAGTGACATAAATAACAGGTATATATGTCTATTTTATGTAAGTGAAAATATGCATATAGTGTGAGATATGTTGTCAGTTTGAAAGCATGGATGAAATACATAGAATTTTATATATTTCATGTTCATTCTTCAATAAAACCATGCTTGCACATTCCATCAAAACTCTTTATTATTTTTACATAAACGGAAAAAAATATTCGACTGGGCCACGGGGTGTCATTGGAGGGGCCCCTAAACCAATCACTAATATTCAAATAAATCCTGACAAATCCCTAATATAAAAAAGAATATTCAAATATGTAATTTAATTGTTAATGCTACTTTGTTTGAAGTCTTTATTCATATCAATATTCAACGAATAATTCAACGCATAATTTAAGACATTTTTTACAATACCATATATTAAATCATTAAGGTTTTTATCAGCTCCGGCATATTTACAAAAGCTGTGGGTATAGCAATCAGGTTATGCTGTTAAGCTAGTTAGTTGGTTATAATGTAGTACGTTTACCTTAGAAAACTAAGATGCTTCTACATTTTGGACATGCTTTTGTAAGCAAATGTGCTTGTTACCGAGTTGACACAAGAGCCTCAGTTGCAAAAGTAGTTGAAATATGAGATTATATGCCATTTTTGAATATATGCGTCTTCGAAGAAATGGATACTACAAGTGATAGTTGGTGAAGCGACCATATGAAATTGTATTAAAAACCATCCAAATAGTTAACGTATGTTACGGAATGTTTGTTACATTGGAATTTGAGGTATGAACTGTTTTTGGCTAACAATCTGGTTGGAAAGCATTATGAAACATACAAAAAAAAAATGAAAATATCTCAATCATAATAGCATTAGAAAAGTTATTTTAAACAGCACAACGATATTTGCTGAGGAAATCAAATAGTTTTGAGGCATGAACTACTAGCCTTTGAGTTCGGGACCTTAGTTTAGAGCTTTGATCTGTCTGTCGGTCCGACTATTGGTGCTTAAATCTGTCCCGCCGTATTCTTTGTGTAAACTCCAAATTCGAACACTGACGGTCCTACAGTCATTTTGCACTGTAATTAAACAGTCTTGATACAAAAAGCATCCATGGTTATAATTTAAGATTCAAAATTCAAAATCGTCCTAATGGTGATTAATTTCCAAAGCGCTATAGGTCTTTCCATACTATAGTTCAAATTGTTTCCTTAACTCTCTCACAAATTGGGGATCCATTGTTAAACCAGCGTGCTATTTCGGCTTAGAAATAATTGGTTTAGAAATGTTGAGATAAGTTCAAAACTTTTGGCAAAACTTATATTTTAGATACGTTTGACGCATAGTAGTATACTACAAGGTTCAATAGACATTGTTCTCATCGGATTCTAAACAAGATTTTGTCGGTCAAAACATTTTACAATAAACATTTATGCTCAAGCATGACGCTTTTACCTGTCATAGCATGGTGCGAAAAGACATCTCTGAAACTTGTGCACGTTAAGATTTATTTGCATGCTATCAGATTCAGTAAGAGAGTTGCAAACATCAACTCTCTTCACATGCCCTAATATCTGTGTTGACAAACTTGAAGGGGTGGGTGCAAAACGTGGGTATGTAATATGTTTTCGTGTTGAAATGATTTTTCTTAATGTATTATTGAATCTTTAAATTGTTGCGTGTATCAAAGTGTATATGCTCAAAGTTTGGATATAAAATCCGCCATATAATCTGACAAAAATGAATAAAAAAGTATTCAAATGTAAGAAATTGGAAGAGGCTAATCTTCTCAAAATGCATGAAATGACGCTGTAGGGTTTTAAAACTCGATGACCGCTTGTCTTATTTCCACCAAATGTTTTACTTATCACTTCATATCAAAATGCCATTCATCATTACCCATTATTGTCAATGAATAAAGCCCCTATCGAAACAAATTACCTTAATTATTCAAATATTCATTTTGCATTGAACCCAAAACGAGTTAGTTTTGAATTTCATGCTTGAATCAATGTTAACTAACCACAGACCATGGATATCTAATAATAGTGTTTAATATATGCAGTTCAAAATTAATTTGTCACTTATTAAAAAGAATCTCAAATATATTTAGATATTCCGACGTGAATTTTATTGAATTACGATCGCATGGATTATAAATACATCTTTTTCGATTAACTAGCAATTACAGGTATACACTTTTTCCTTTTATTTGTTCTCTTGAAATTCATATTTATAATCTAGATCTAATCATATGTTTGAATTAATTTCCTATAACTTGATTGAAGTCTCTGGCACATAAAACACAAAGAGTCGATATAATAAAAATGAAACAAAAATGACTCCTGATGCTCCTAATGTGTGACAATTCATGGATGTACTTTGCAAAAGCTAAGTTACAGATTGATTTTTATCACTTAGCAGGCCGTGTTGTCAACTTGTCAGGGTCTTATTTTTGCTAATTTATTTAAGCAATGAAAAGGGTTATTCTGGGTTTTTGTTCACTTCAAACTTTATCAAAATAATAGGATCATTCCTATGGCAGGTTGTGTGCAAATCTGCGCTATTTTGCTTAGATGTAACTGCGCGTACTATTTTGATATTTTATATATTTAAAGATTAGTTTAAATATAGTTAAGTGTGTTGGCACTTATGTACAGTGCCAATTTGCCTTGTGTTTAGTGATTCGGTGTATCTGCTGAAAATGAATTATGCTTAACGATCGATATCTGATAGCTCAACAGGAAATAGATCTTGTAGATTAAATCGTTTTGAAAGAAATATTATGCGCGTTTTGCGCTGGCATCAAGGCGATATATTTGATAAATTATTTTTTTTTTGCCGTATAATTCTGGTTGAAGTGCGCAAAAGTTTAGAACGCTAAATAGAAAGTAGTAGTAGTCCCATGTATTGGAAAAAATGCTACTTGTGACCTGATAATCTGCAGCGCTTGAAGATCATATAAGGAAGTTTTAAATTACCTTGTCTTTACATTGATGACTTATCAAACAAAAACCGAAAGC
The DNA here is from genome assembly GCA_001703475.1 of Hydroides elegans. Lineage (NCBI taxonomy): Eukaryota > Metazoa > Annelida > Polychaeta > Sabellida > Serpulidae > Hydroides > Hydroides elegans. The sequence goes on from LQRL01059850.1 coordinate 15,171, forward strand.
CTGTTTTCTTAAGTAAATTTGTTCGGTTAATATTGTATGTTCATGTTAAAACTAATCTATCGATGGTGTATAAGTAACAGATAGTTAGACATCCAAATATTAAAATCCATATTTGTTTTGTCTTTCTCATGGAAGTAAGTATTAATGTGCAAATGTGCTTTTGGTTTGTTTTTTTCAGATTCAATGTTAATATACCACATGTAAAGATAGTGGGTTTCATATAAGGAGTTAAGTGAACTGGAATGATTTCTTTTTCGATAGTTTGGATGGCTAAACAATACATGTACTAAAAAAGCTCAAAGGTCCAAGGTGTATTATCGTTATTATGAAATTGTGAGTTTCAAGTAAATGGCATTCATAATGAAAATCAATTCCAGTTATATCAATGCTACCTACCATTGATCTTACTCATTGGTTTTCTTTCTATGCAATGAACATTTAATAACAGTTATGAATATTCAATATATTTATGAATTTTACCCTCGGCTATAATGCAAGTTTGATCACGGTTTGCTAATCATGTTACTTCATGTGCGACACTAGGGTAGGTAAACATACCCCTTCGGTAATGTGTATTGATTATTGAAAGCGACAACAATATATCGATATGAGACGATAATTGTATATCATGACGGATATTTGGTGACATCCGTGATAAACTTCGTCTTAATAACGGTCTAATCACGATGGTCCTTTTTTCGATTTCATCGTGTATTTTACCGTTTTTTTCTATTTGACATCGTATAAAAGGGTTTAAATGTACATGTATATTTTGCCCTTAATTAATTGTGGTTTTAAATTCTGATGACTTTTTGAAAACACTTATGCTCTTAATTAACAAATATTTTCGAAATATCTGGACCGGTTCAGACATACACGTCCGTTGCGGACCCTTAGATTGCATGGTTTTTTGCCGAATGATTTATCATTCTGAGTGCCACTCTGGTAATAAAATCTAGAATATCAGAAATTAATATTGATTGTGATTTATGATCAATTTTTATAACTACTTTATAATAGGTCAGCGATTTAAATCATTTTTGAAGGGATTTGTTTAATATAACAATTACAGGTATTTGAATACGCTTACTTCATAGTGCGGACATTAAATTGACCCCTTTGGTTTTTTCCTAATATTTCCATTCGTAGCCCTCACAGAGGTGTGATTCAAGTACATTATTTGAAATACAATAAGGTGCTATTTTCTAATATATTTATCATGTAAATTGAATGTTAAATTAAGGAGAAATTGTTGAATGAATCAATTATCCTAAAATAATAGACATTTCGTGTATAGATATTTGGTAAAGTGGCAATCATAAACTGACACGCTGCCAAAGTCCAAGTAGAATGGATAAAAATAACAATCATATCTCTTGTTAAGTAAAAAAAGGTATCTATACAGTGTATAGATATCTTAGAAAAGGAAAGAAGCTGGGACATACTAAAATTCTTGTTGAGAAATGTAGAACAAGGTTGAAAGACATTTTATAATCATCTATCATCAATCAGCTCAAATAATAAGAAAGGGCAAAATCGGTCATGCGCCTCGACGAAATTTACAAAACCGTAAAGACCATTTTGATGCTTTTCAAAAAGATGTTATAAAGAGGGCTTGTTATGGATTCTTTGAACGAGCAATCATTCATTCAACAGTCCGATAATAAAATCGACGATTGATTAGTTTTAAAGGTATGATTATACGTTTCGTTTTGAGGTTTATGCTATGTGTAAATGTCATAAAGTGAAAGAGACGGGTTATAGCCATCTCGCAAAGACGCTCTCCAAAAACAACTCGCTAAAGTTCAAGTCGCCAAAAAAAAACTCGCCAAATTTTGGACAACTCGCTAAAAAGTGTTTAAAAAATATGTATTTGATTTTTCTTCGAATCATTTACGAAATATAATCACGGTTTAATAAAAGAGAATGGATATTGTTTTCGTAAAATGAATTAGGTAAAATAAGCCATATTTGTGCTTAAATAATAAACCCAAATATATTTACCAAGGTTTATAGAAGAAATGTCACATTGGTAATAGTTTTCGAGAAAAGACTACCTAACTAATGAACATGTTACTGCATAAGGCTCTTTGTTACGGATCACCAGTGATTAACAGCTGTTAATCCGTAAATATGTAATTTGATGGTATGTACCACTTCTATTGTCTCTAAAACATTAATAAACATATTATTAATATGAGTCAGAATTATTTTTTGCGGGTTGACCAAAGGAATTTGGCGAGGTGACGAAAAAAAATTTGGAACTATTCTTTAATGTACAATATGTATGAAAATTAACTCAAACGGCATTGCAGGTAAGATATCGGAAATATAAATTTAGGATATATAACCGTAAAAAGCAAAAAGCAGTAAGTTAGACCCTAACTTATCGCATATAGTTTGGCCCTTACTTATAGCATGTGCATTGTTTTATAGTTTTATATCGATTCAAAACACTTAATAACAGTATGGACATATTATATGTAATTTGATGGTGTGTACCACTTCTATTGTCTCTAAAACATTAATAAACATATTATTAATATGAGTCAGAATTATTTTGACCAAAGGAATTTGGCGAGGTGACGAAAAAAAATTTGGAACTATTCTTTAATGTACAATATGTATGAAAATTAACTCAAACGGCATTGCAGGTAAGATATCGGAAATATAAATTTAGGATATATAACCGTAAAAAGCAAAAAGCAGTAAGTTAGACCCTAACTTATCGCATATAGTTTGGCCCTTACTTATAGCATGTGCATTGTTTTATAGTTTTATATCGATTCAAAACACTTAATAACAGTATGGACATATTATAGCTTGTACTCTTAAAAAATATCGATGCTTTATTAAATCTTCACTTTCGAACGTTATATCTTAACTCATGATTCAGGAGGAAGATGGCTAAATCTATCGTGTCTAAACAGAGTAACAATGACGCCAGGAGATGGGTTTTCGAAATGCTCGGGGAAATCGATGAGGGTTAGTGTCATGACTTTCAGGAAATTCGTTTAGACATCTTATCATATATTCAATTTATCTGCCAAAATACAAATAAGGACTAATTGATTAGTATTTTTGTCGAATATACAAGTATGCGGCGTTTCCTGAGCATAAAAACTTTATATATCGAAAAAAGCATTATAACTTTCATATAAATACAGACACATAAGAATACCAAGCATATTATTCTCTTAATACCCTTAGCCCAATCAAACGGCAACTACAAAGTGAGCCTCAATCTCTCAGAACTAACCCTAAAAAGAGTTGAAAAACTCTCCAATGACGACTTGCCCAATCAACCGGAAATAGTGGCCAATCTGCATAGCTGTATCGGAAACGCATACCTGGAGATGGACAAATATAAGGAGGCCCTTGATCACCACTAGGTCGATAAGGAGATAGCAGACCAACAGTGAGTATGAGGGTGTACATATCTAAGATGTTGGAATCTATTACATTTAAACAGATGAGAGATTTCATTGACAGTATCAAATCAAAGTATTAGACATAGAACAATCTTAAAATGTGTCCCATTGGAAAATGGTTTTGGACACATGTTTGATTTATTGAAAATTGTTGTGCGACCTGAAAACGTTTTGAACTTGTTTCTGCCTTAAAATAATCATATATTTGATGGAGAACACTTAACCACAACTTGTTATATTTTCAGTGATCTTGATGACGCCAAATCAAGGTCATGTGATAATCTTGGCAGAGTTTATGCTAGAATGGGCGAGTATGAAAAAGCCATTAAAGTGTAAGTATACGTGTGGTTACTTTGGTATACTTATGTACATGTATCGAGGTGTCTTTGTTTGTATTTTATTTGTAAATTTAAGTAAGTTTTGACTGATTCAGTTGCGTTTCAAAGTCAATCAATTTCATAAATCAGTCGGAACAAAAAAAACTGATGGCTGTACCACGAGATTGGCCGGTGTCATCTGGAGTTGGGTAACTACGACCAAGCAAAGGAATACGCAGACAAGTCGCTTAAAGCCGCTTAAACGGCCAGTGACGACTTGACGACTCTAAAAGCAACTGTACTCATAGCACAATGTCAAGGTAGAGTTATATGTTGAAGCGTAGATTATCAACTCAGTGAATGAGTTGATTCTATTATCTAAATCAAACGTTGATGTTATTTCTTACGGTGAATCTTTCTCTCTATCTCATCTCTGACTATCTCTTTGTGTTTTTATCAAAAACTGGACGCGGTAGAAAACAATGTTTGGAAACTACATGTAAGCTCGAAAATGCTTTCAATGCTTCCATATTTTGCAATAGTCATTTAGGCAGTGTTGTTATGAAATACCTACATAGCAACAATCACATGTGTACACTGACAATTTCCTTTTGGTTTTTATTCTTAATGTATCATTAAGTTATAATTGTTTCATTCTCTGCTCTCTTCCCTCCCAATTGCAGTAAAACTCAAGACCTACGAGCACGCCCTCGAGTCCTTTGAGCAAGCCCTCGGTTGATGATGTCAACCAACGCATAACATATCAAACACAAGCGCAATAAACTTTTGAAAAAGAAGATAAATGAACGTTTTGTCTATCTTTAGTGTTGTTGACAAGTTCTTTCATAAGTAAATCTAGTTTTAATACAGTTAAAATATCAATTTTAGAATGATTTGCATTCATAGGTTCTGGATGTGAATATTTAAACACATGTTTTTATACTATTTTTTTTTCTATATTTTCAATTTATATATACATTATAGTATATCTAAAATAAATAAAGTGTTAGCATAGATTTTGTAAACCAAATGGTAGTTATACGTTTTTGATGTGTATATCAATGTTTCATCAAGACAAAATATAAATCATTTTAAACATGTTTTATCTTTAGTTAATATCAAAGATATTATGCATAATTCCATCAATAATCATAATCATAATGCCAATATTAATGACGCGTAGAGAAAAATGGTTAAATAGTTTGTGCAAACGCTAATGTGTTCGCTTTGCTAATGTTGTATTGCTGTTTTATTAATATTGCAAGATACATATTAGAAACTACAAATACACCATAGATAACTTCCAAATTGATACACTTGTATGACAACTCAAGACATTGAGTTTGTCCCATAAGAAAATTCAAATAATATAATATTTGATTAATGTGATAATATTATGTGATAATATTTGATTTATGTGATAATTAGTTTAATGCGCGCAATGAAACACAAGTGAAGAACATAAAAAAATCTATAAAGCAAACTATATAAGTGCAAAATATCAATAATCAAATACCATTCACATCTTAACACATGCACAAATATGAAATAGGATAGTTGTTCGGTAAGAATACAAAACTGACCAATCGAATCACATTAATCGGAAAAGGCCTTTTCGGCTTCGATTTGTTTTAATTGTCCATTGCTACCGGATATAACCTCGTTTTATTTTCGATTGGTTTCGGTGATTTAGTATCTAAGGATTTTTGGCCTTTTTGAGATTTAGTATTTGAATCATAGATTTTGCATGCGTAAATTTGGATTTTGAAACTTTGCCCTTCGATATATTGCTTTATAGGCAGTTGTTTACGCTCTTCATCATTTGCGTATAATCAGTCAACGTTATTAGATATATGAATCCTTTGGTTTTAATTAATTACAAAAATATTATTGTGCATACTGTTTTGTATGCATGATAACGAAATCGTGTGGGGGTATTGATATAAAATTAATAGTTAGATTCAATGGTAATTTATAACTTTGAAACACGTTAGTGTACTATGGTGACGTAGGGCATTCATTGCTATGCACGCGAAATACATGATCGAGTTATGCACAAACATTCCCTTTGACTGCTGGGTTAATAGTTGTTTACCAACATTTTAATACGAAAATGTAAATGTTTGATATGTAGATGTAAAACATTTTCATACATTGGATGGATATACTTATTGTTTATAAAAATCTCACAAGTATCATCATCATGTGTTAACAATACGAAGAAGGCAGTTGTATTTCAACCTTTCGTTATCATCTCCCGACTATAATCGCAGTACCATGGTGGTAGATATAAAAATATGTAATATACATCAGACAAAATAAATCAAGCGTATCTGACCTAATTAACAACATAGCTACAAATACTGTTTGATTGACTGATATTTATGCTGCTGCACAAATATATTTTAATGTGTTTATATTTGATTATATAATAAACAATTGTATTTAATAATGCTTTTATAGGTTGCCTCTATTTGCAGTCGGACATAAAGAGACATGCATCGTGTATTTCCTTTGCAGTAAACTTTACATAGACGATAACAAATTTGCAACATTTATTTGTAATATTCGAAATAATCTTTCCGTTGCTGTATTGAATATGATCAGCTTCAAATAGCTTAAACAAGCCTTGCATTATATTTAAAACCCGGAGGCAACCTTTTAGTGACATAAAAAGTAAATATGCTTATATTATGTAAGCAAGAACTTACATCTAGTGTGATATATGTTGTCAGTTCGAAATCATGGATCTAGTGCATTCAATATAATATTTAATTTTAATTTTCATTTTTATTTTAAACCATGCTTGTACAATCTATCGAAACTCACAATTTGATTAATAAACGGTTTCTGATATAAACAGTTTCTGTTAGGAATTGCAAAATCAAAAATATGTTATATTTTCAGTATATATTCAAAGACACAGCACATCACAACAAGCTTTATTGTATCAGAAAAGCACGTTCTGTGGTTCCAAGTGGTTCATTATTCTTCTACATCTATATTAAATGAGTTGTTTGGTATATGGCTTCTCAACGAAAATATATTCACATATGTGACGTTGATAAAATACTGAATATCAGGATTTATATTTGGAAAGTTGTCATCTACATTCTAATGATAAATAAATCATCGAAACTTACTTTATATGATAGAAGAATGGCATGTTTTTTTCAAAAAAAAAGAATGTTTTTTTTCAAGCGATTACAAGTATATTCTTGATATGGGTTGCATTCTTGTTTCTTCTATCTACAAAAAAAACGTTAAGTATTTCAATACTTCAGATTTTTCTTTAGATTGAAACATTTGTTTCGACTATCGTGGTAGTGTTAAATCTTTCCTGTTATAAAAGAATGCAATGGCAATGACGCTACCGACGCTGTCACGTTAAGCGCAAGCCACTGGATATTTCACTCACTCATAACATAAAATATATGTTTCTTGGAATCCTAAAGTTTTCCATTTTAATGTGAATGGTTTTTCTCATAGCGAGTTCTAGAATTACATCCTCAATAGATTGTTATGGATAAAATTTATATTCGACTGAGGCCATGAGTGAAATGTGACCCCGGGGTTAAGAACTTTTTGACGTGGCGAAGGGCCCCGTCCCATCCCTAATATTCAAATATTTATAAAAATAATATTCAAATATTTCATTGATTTCTTAATGCTACTTTATGCAGTTAGATGACTTTGTTTATATCTATATTAAACGCATAGTTTATTCAAAGATATATTTTCACAACACCTTTATTTTCAAAAAAAAATTCAGGATGGATCGTACACCATGTGACAATGCATTTAGGTACTCAGTTTCGTATTGTGCAATAATTGATACATGATTGAGTAAGAACCCTCATTTCTGTATTACTCAAAATCTGATACTCGATACAAAATCCGATACTCGCGCTACGTCATCAGTTATTTTAAGATATCGATGAGTATTGATTGAATACTGAAAATTGACGTATTGTATAACAATAACAGGATTTTGTGTGTGAATTTATAAATTTAAGTTAAGATGATATTTCTTTATTTCTCAACAATAACACTAGCATATATTAGATAATTGATAACATGATGGGTTGTAACTCACGTTTGTTGCATAAAGGGCTGCCTTAATTTAAAGAGGGATGCATTTAGAGATATGGGTGGGTGTGGGTAGGTATGTGCGATTTAGTTTTGAGCGTTTATTTATTTCTATATTTAAGGATCACTGCTTCCAGGTATTTTTAACGTTTTCTATTTTTTAGATATTCGTCAAAATGCCCTCACCAATTCAGAAAAATGTAGGCGATACAGAGAACGAAACAGGAATTACTACCGAGTCAAAAATGCGGAACGTGCACGGGAGAAAAAGATCCAACCGAACATAACGAGTATGAGGCCATGGAAAAGGAAAGCATGAGGAGGCAAAAAAATCGAAAAAAACGCGAAAATAAATCGCAAGAAAAATAGTATGGCTGTGAAAAAACTCATACGCGTGACGAAGTCCCCATTTGTGAGCAATTCCCTGGGTTTTCAACTAAACAATCTCTAAATCACAGTGCGAATCATGCGGCATCAGCATTGCCGAAGATACCAGAGCAAACAAAAAGTGTTGGGTAAATTAACAAACGATTTGACTACACGAAAAAAGACGAAACTTTTAGGCAACTTGTGTTGGAAACCTCACTCTAAAAAAGGGGGAGTCCCGTAACTCTTAGTAGTGAGAAAAAGAATTTCTAGAACTTTTTCTGGAGGGAGAGAGAGAGAAGATATATCACATATTATGTCCGGCCGAAAAGACCAAGTTTACATGGGTAAAAACGGTTCCGGAGAAAGTATTTACAAACCAAAGTATTACCTACTATGGAATAGTAGTGATCGAGTGGATGTTTTAAACAATGACGACACAGCCCCGGACTCGTATAAAGTGAAATTTGGCGAAGGCATTTAGTTTTCACCCTTTTACTGTCATTTGGAAACTCTTAAGCATATAAAACTGCAATCACATATTCCCCAAGTATCTCCTCTTTGCGAATACTGTGAAAATCTCGAGATTCTGATTTCGGGAATAATTAGTTCTGTTCCGGATCTAAAGGACACGTTTCCAGCGACATGCAGAGATATTCGTGCCATGTATTTCTGCGATTTCAATGACATAAAATGTGCATCGGGTGAATGTGAGAACTGTCCGTCGGTTGATGTCACGAGTTTAGAAGAGACTGAAGATGAGAGTTCTTATGAATGAAAAACTAACACTGGGAAAAAGCATCAATAAAAAAGCCCTATATTTTATCTGTAGAGGAATGCGTCACTAAACACAAAGAATTTAGCAACGCCAAAGCGCATTTGAAGCCGAACGAAATTCTCATCCGTTTTGATTATAGTGAAAAGTATGATAACCACCAACAACAGGCAATACAAGTGCCTATTTCGGACATGAATCGTTCATTTCATACACTATAAATGTGTATTACAGGGAGGCTGAAGAAGAGCAGGTTCAAAATAGCAGCTTTGCTTTTGTATCAAAGGTGCTGAATCACGACAGGGCCATGACTCATACATTCAATATTGTTCTTCTTGCGTTAGTAAAACAGCGAATAGCGTTTGACACCGTTCATTTGTGGTCTGACGGGTGCTCAGCGCAGTTTAAAAACAAGTCTTGTTTCTTTTTGCTTACGAAAATAGGCCATTCTCTGAAACTGTTTTGGCAAGTTTTTGAATCTCACCATGGTAAAGGCTCAGTAGATGGCATTTGGGGCAGTGTGAAGAATACGGTGTATCGAAAAGTTATATCAAAACAGGTAATTATCACGACTTCCCAGCATTTCGCAACGTTTGCAAACCAAATCATGTCCAATGTCAAGGTTCTCTATATAGCTCAAGATGTGCCAGACCCTTGCAAAGATGTATCAGTGCCGGTGAAGGTTTTTTTCACCCTAAAATTATTCAAAGTGACCAATTTCACAGCTGCAACAAATCTATTCCTCACATAATACTATGAGCAAAACCAAAGAAATTCAAAGAGAAAGGGTCGCAAAAGCAAGAATGGCAAACCCAGTACATGACACTAAAATGAAATAATTTCAGGACACTTTTCGAAAAAAAACTGATTTCATATGGTTTCTGTGGTTAATTTCATGGTTCGCTGACAGATAATTCAAATAGACTTTGATAGGTGCTATAGAGCAAGTAAAGATTGGATGTTTATTTAACAAATTGTTCGAAAAACTGTTGGAAATTCAGCCAATTCTAAAAAAAAATGATGGCACTGTGTAGCACTTTATTTCGAGTTTTCGATTGGATTTTCACATTGAACAATGTATCAAATATATGTTTTGAGTCATATACTGATTATAAGAAGAATTTGATATAAAAATTTAATTGAAGAAAACATGTTAATTTTGGTATCGGACGGACGTTTTTATTGTAACTTTTTTTCCTGTAAATGCACAATTGATTTTTTGAATTGCTAATTAATGTGTATGCCCGGAAGGCAAATCGAACCATGGCCCAAATTATTTGATCGCAGAAATTTGATTTTTATAGCGAACATTTTTCTTCCGTCCGACACTTCTATTGTTTTCGTCCGACACCGTGATTGAATACCGATTGCATCATAATGTGTGCTGTTTGAAGAAACAGTGTTTCTGATCGTTTACATCAATCACTTAGACGTTTAAATAAATGATTTGTTTGTCATTATCTTGTTTCATTTCGATAGAATATTTCTTTAAGCAGGCATGGTGTAGAAATTCTATTTATATCGATTCCGTCCGACACCAAGGTTCAATTTGACATAAAACTTAGCATGGATAAAATATAGCGACTAAATTTATATTACCTTATACCACCCAGAGAATCCTTCTAAATCAATGCAAAAACAAGTCATTTCCTGTTTCATTTAACTTTGGTGGCCCTTCTTTGTATCAAATTTCGTCCGATACCAAAACACGACTTTTGAAAAACGCACTGTACCTAAATAATAAATGCATATACCTTAGCATATACTGTATTATGTTACCTAAATTAATACTTGCGTGAAAGTTTAACTTCAAATTTTATTACTGCAATGCCTTCATCAAACTTATTCATCACTTCGCCAAAAAATATGAAATATCCAAAATATCTAAAAAAAAAACAAATAGATAAGACATTAAAACTTAAGCATTTAAAAGGCATCGTAAAACAATTCTCAAATTTGGTGGTTATTCCCATTCGTAAAAATGTCTATTTGGGAAAAAAATCAATATACTAAGATGCTTAAACAAATTGGGTGTGCTTCTGTAAGCTATTATGCTTGCAACTTGGCTGTCACGGGGGTTTCAGTAGGTGAAGGTGAGCTTTAATAAGAGATTATATCCCTTTGCTGATAATGTGCAACCTTGAGGAAATAGATACAACATGCGATAGTTAGCGTAGCGGCATCATATCAACTTGTATTAAAAACATTCTATTATTAAACGTATGTTGGGAAACGGATATTACATTGCTGATGGGAAGTTGTGGATTGTTTCTGGCTAGAAATCTGCAGCATTGTGAAACACACAAAAATGATAGAGGAAACGTTTAACCGATGTTAACATTGTACTAACATGAAGCAGGCTTGATTTGTTTGTCTTTGCATTTGTTATCCCTTTTATCTTAAAATGTAAGTGTAGTAGAAGGCAGTTTTTCTTTCCAGACGACTTTTAGTTTAATTGCAAGATTAAAAACATACTTTAATATATCATATTTCGATGAAAAGTTTCATACAATTGAATTACAGTGTTAAGTATATAACGAGTTCATTGCTCCATTTTGTCTTCATGTTCAATTGAATTGCACGATTATTTATTTGTCGTAGTCAGAGGAGGTATTATAGCTCCTTACTCAACTTACTCAATACTCATTTTTTGTCGTGCCTTCATTGTGGTTTATTTGTGGAACGGTTTTAACGGTTTTAAAGTCTAAATGTGTTGACCTATCCTACCTAGTTAAAAAAAATACACATTAATAGCTTCTTGTTTATACTTCCCTGTCTAATATTGATGTCTGGAGCATGAATAAGAGTTTTTCAACGATTGACATATACCAAACCATAGCTTTTAAAACCTCAGAACTGCATTATTTGCATCCGGAAATTGAGGGAAATGCGAAATGCACATTCCTTGTGTAGTTAATCTATGCGACTATTGTGACACATATATATTTATCGAATTCTAATATGGCCGAATTGAAATGATATTTCCGTTCATTAATTAGCTAGACATGTTCGATGGATAAAGGCTGTCGAACTTGGGTTCAAAAGTAAATTAACTTGACTTATGGAAAGCTATGAACTCATCCATTTAAATTTAAGATACAAGTTAACACGAAACATTTTTAAAATTCATTTTTTGGAACATTGGAAAACATTTTTTGGGGTTTACATAAAAACCATTGATATAAACGTGATATCAAAAGTTTTAAACTTTGACAATAGGCTATATCATTTGTTCGAAATCATGTATATGAATGCAACATTTATTATTTCCTTTTTGATTTTATTGAAAATCGTACGTACACAACCAATTGATACTCACCATTTCATAAAATCAACAGTTTTTGCAATAAATGCATTCTATGAAGATTCTGGTCATCCAAAATGTACAATCAAACGAGGATTTATTCGGCCATGCTCGGATGTTGGATATTGTCAGTTACAATGCAGCCAATATTGCTCAATCGCGGAAGACATATGTATTTATTCAACGTTAACCGATAACGCTCAGTGCTTTATATGCGTTTTCAAAGATGGAGACTTATGGATACAAACAGCGGATGCAACTATGCTGGATTCTAGTACAGTTATATATACAAGAGAGCATCAGAATGCGAAGTATCCGAATGAAGGGTGTGATTTGGTACCAGTCCACAACGGAGATGCAGGGTATGCGTATTCGGATGAAAACAGGGCTCAAGGGAGAACTCTTACGGCAATAGAGTTTTGCCTAAGCGTTATGAATGGCGGTGAGGGTATATCTTTAAAAATTAATATACATAAATAAATATATCCCAGTTTGCATAAAACCTCACTATAATTTCATGATGGCACCATATCCTTTATTTAAGGTTAGCATGAGCTCATGATGAGGTTTTTTGAAAGCAGAGTTTCTGAAATGGAACAAAAAATCTTGGATTTCGATAGTGGTTTTGTATATTTGGATTTCATTGTTATCTATGATACCGAAATTGAATTATGGTGTTTTCTATATTATCTAGGCTACGTAAAAGGCTATATAGCCTACTATGACCACCAAGCAGAGAGTCCACGCGGTTGTTTAGGATATCCGCATGTTCCCACCGTCACAGTTCATCTACAAAATGATGAAGTCATCATTGGTTTTGACGTTTATCACGACCTTAGTTATGACAAAGGACTCACTATGTATACGACGCTCGGGTCTTACGGACACTATGGGATTGGCACGGGTGGGTTTTCTGAGATACGCGGATATAATCTGGAATATATGTTCGGGAGAGTTGCGGATGCTTGGGATAGGATCGGTTTCCATTTTACACGATGTTAGTTTATTTTTGTTTGCATTTTGGCCTCGTTTTAGTGACATTTATTGTAGAACAATGTATGATTGATATGTGAGGTTGCATATTTAACGCCAAGGGCCCAGCAACAAACCCCTCTCTATCCTGGTCTCATTTACATCCGGAGATGGCTCTGAGAATGGCTCTGAGAATGGCTCGAAGAATATAGAATATAACAATGCATGCAACTTTTACAATTATAAGGCTCATGTAGTTATACGTCACGACGTTATTCAAGATAATATGACATCACTTTAAAGTCAAAACGTGACTCCCAGAAATTGTCAAAAAAAAAAGACTTTTAAAGAGAGAGCAAAAATTACACAGTTTATTTGCAAATTAACGATTGTGATGTGGTATTGCACCATCCGGCCACTACAGTGTTTGGAAAGTCCTGTGATGTTTCGTATGCTTTATTTATTAAGATAATATAAAATAAAATAAACATAACACAAAATGACATCGACGACGAAAAATATATAATGTCTCGACACTTGTGTTAAAACGTCGTAAAAATTACAGATGATATTTAAAAAAAAACATATTTAAAATCACTAGATACAAAACAACATGCCATAGAACATATTTTACATATCTTACAAGCATATTATCTCAAAAATGTTATGGGGGCAAGCATGTTACAGAGGGGGCAAGGATATAATAGCCCAAAGCCGTTATAATCTTGCCCCCTCCCCCCGGCAATACTATTACCGGGGCAAGAATATTACTATACACCCGGGGTTTGCCTCCTATGAGACTGCAAACATTTAGCGAAGGTCCGGTAAAAAGTTCCCCGGTCATGAATTTATTAATGTTAAATATCCACATCGAGAAAGTTCGTACAGAAAACGATCATACGGGACTAAATTCTGGCTTGCTAGACATCTGTAGCATCTGGCCGAAGTAGTTAAAGTTGTCAGAAGGGCACCCAACGGGACAATTTACAAAATGTGGTTTAATCGCCTTTAACAACCTTACAAAGATGAATATCAAACTAAATCTTTTTGAACCTGACCATTGTGCAAAAGTGTGTTTACTTTTTTCCAAGAGTTCTCCTTTTGATAGCAAGAACTAGTCAGCTCTGCGAAAATGAAAATGTTGAATTTATTTAAATGACCAATCGTATAACAAAAGGCAGATCATTAGACACCAATAGACTCTAAGCAATATTAATCAATTTCCAAACAACTATGTTCATTATAAAATTCTATTACAAAAATAAAGGTATTATATGTTTTTATGTTCCTAATATCTCTGAGCTAGACTGCATAGAATCTATTCTCAGTATTTCTAAGCTAGCAGAAATTTGACGGGAATATCTTGAGGAACATATGTGAGGAACAGTTGGCGATCTGATCTTCTTGTCATCATGCTGTTTATTAAATAGAGACCAATTCAATATTTGCCAAATAAATAGACATAGGTAAGTCAGGATACATTACATAACCGCAAATGTGTGAGAATCGATTAATTTATTTTACTAAGCAAATATTGTATATTACTTATTTCTTGGAAAATGTAACGTTATTCTATGAACAGTATACGACAAAGGCTGACACTTTCGTTTCTAAAATGCTCATATACATGAGGAATGAATTTCAGGAATGGCACTCAACGATCAAATGCTAAATCAATATGCAGTCGCATGGGATGATATATAAGTAGAAATTTAAACAAGTAAAATAATCGTTTAGAACATTGCTTGTTCAGTTTTGAAAAATATGCAATATACCTGTTGAGAGATAGTATTTACCCAAATAAATCGCTGAGTACTCTTGTGGCAACTGAAGGATTCCGTGCAAAGCCATACAAAGGGGAATTATCGCCAAACATTACCTAAATGAAGGGCTCAGTGCACAAACCTGTTTAGTGCAAAATTTGAGTTTTGAGAAAATTAGCTTTGAAGTTTCAAGACCAAATTTTGCATTGGCGGGATTATTTGTTTATCAAATTGCATCATATTTCAACTATATATTATGATTATGATTTAAAACAATTATGTGTACTTTTAATACAAATTAAATATAATATCTTTGAAATAATGGATGATTTCCATTTTAAAAGCCCGCTAAATGCAATAAACATGTTTAATCATTTTCAAAGACGAATGAATGAACATGTCTAATCAAAATACATGTTTGATGAAATCCGTTTGAGTAAAAACCAAGGTGTTCTTTTTACAAAACATGTTTGCGACGTTTTCATTTACACATGTTTATTGCATTAAACATGTTATGGCATATGTGAGCGACGTTTTTAAAATCAGTTTTTCTAAACAAACTTGTTATAAACACCTTCGTCAGTATTGATAACGAATCTTTTTTTGTGAAAGACAGGTTTTGCGAAACAAATATGCGATAAGTAAAGTGTTAAAAACTCGTTAATTTAGTAAGACATGTTTATATATTTTTCTATTGAAAAACATCTGATTAAACAAGTTTGTGAACTGAGAAAAACGAGTTTTTACCATCTTTTTGGTTGCTTTGCTTATATATCACGATTTAGTATGGTGTCGGGATCAATTTGGTACATTTTCTTTAGAAAAACATAACGCATAAATTGTGCTTATGATTGAAAGTAATTTCCGATTTTGCCATGTGACATGTATCATTAGTCATGTGACCACATGCAATTCTCCGCGCGTAGTGATACCTTAATGCGCGGAGACCTTATATATTGAATCAATCACACTTGCACTTTGTCACGGATCTTTTATGCTGATAATACTGAGGTAATTAACAGTTCCGTGCATAGAAGGTACATTACATCGCACATTGGGGTATGAAATACGTCATATTACGCCGGATTAATGTCGAATATGACACATTCGAATGTTTATACCTATATACACGGAACCTTTCATTTTATTACGTTATTCAAAGAGAACTCATTTATCTATCCAGTTAATCTTGTTTGGTTCCTCTTGGAAACGATTTCTCATTTTCTCAAGCAAACGTGCTTGAGTCGGACACGAGGCGGATCTTTAACGTAAGAAATGCCTATCCAATGTTACGGTGACAAATGACGTCTCAAAAGGGTTTTGTAGTTCAACACTTTAAGGTCCATTCAGTATGAAAGTTTCGCGCATATATGCGAACAGTTTAAAAAGTGTTCACTCGTTTTTGCATCTTGTTAATAATGAAATCCATTTACGCGCTATGTTTGGATCTATTTTCTAGGTTTAAGCATTGCCATCATCGTTCAAATTGATCTTTTCAATAATAATTCCTAATGGTTTTGGTATATGTTTTAGCAAAATAAAACAATGAGCGACCATACGATCGCACATAGAATCTGCGAAAATAACCCGAATTATTTGTTATGTTTTAAGTATAAATATAGCGACAGGATTTTTTGGCAATGGTTTGGATTAAATGAATATTCGCGCTTTTACTGAACACTCGGACTGCCTTGATCGAGTGTTAATCGCACTTCTCATTATGAGTTATAAATTCGGTAAGTTTCAACGTTAAATTATCACAAAAATTAATGCTGTGGTTTTATTTGTTGCAGCAGCATGACCAAATTTGGAATTTGGCACACATTTATATCATAGATAATAATTCATCAATTCTTTGTTATTTTTGGTTATTTTGAAAATTCACGTTTTTGCGAAAAAATTGAAGGAAAGTGATTTCACGACTGATCAGTTTTTTAACCCCGAAAGTTTCTTACTGAACGAACCTAAAATACGGTGGTTGATGTTTTTTAGAGGCTGCTAAAATATAAGATGTTTTTGTCAGAACAGTAAGAACTGTCTTTTGGAATTCTCCATCCGACAAGCATCAAACATGCAAGGGCGTCGAAAGAATCAGGTGATTTGTTTGAAATGAATGTTTTACTTGAAAAAAAAACGTTTTAAGCTGGGACGGCGGTTAAGAATATCGGTGTGTCTGCGGTGTTATATTACTTATTATTATATGGTTGAAGCAATTATCGTGGCATTACGGCCTGGGCATTAATGTTTGTGATAATGCCCGGGTGCGTAGAGATTTTTTTATGAACAGGTGGTA
>LQRL01059858.1:0-11317 GCA_001703475.1 Hydroides elegans
CCACCCCCCCCCCCCCCCCCCCCATCCCGATGTTAAACTATTTCGTCATCACCTAGAAGCCAAGGGATATCACACCCTTCATCCTGGGGTTAACAACGACAAAATAAAAACCGTTTGCCCTGCCTTGTCCCTTTAAAGCTACCCTTTCTTCTTTTGTTGCAAAGTGTCATTCGTTTATTGTTATTGTCCATAACAACGCTAAGGGGTCTTGACCAGTCAAATGCGTTGCTTAAGCGACACGCAAAGTCGGCACTTAGATGAGATTTAAAGGACTGTGTTGTGATTTGACGCTAAATAATTCAAAGCACTTTTAAATTCATCCCTTTAACGTTACATTTACAGGATATAACCACTAGCCTATAATATATTTATAAATATTTTATCTAATCCGTCTTTAACGATTTCACTTTTTTCTGCATTTTCGGTTTAGAAGAATGCGTCTAAAACTTATTGCACACACCTAACAAGCATGTTGTGGTGAGCTTACTTTCAGTGTGCATCTTCTTAACTATGTTACTCGGTATCCGCCCAAAAAGTCTCCGGCCAAAAAGTTTCCGGCCATAAAGTCTCCAAAAATGACATTATGTGCCAAAAAGTCTCCAGCCAAAAAGTCTCGGGCCATAAAGTTTCCGGCCATAAAGTCTCTAAAAGTGACAGCATGTGCCAAAAAGTTTCCAGCCAAAAAGTCTCCAAAACTTATTAATGAGTCCAAGGATATCTATTTGTTTATAAATGAATAAATCTTAGAATATATGTATTAGTACAATTGTATTGATAATTAACTGGTAATGCTCTGTGATTAAGACTGGTCTTAGTAGATTCTCAATCTGATCTTCTTAAGTGCGTTTTATAATTTTTATAGTTAAATGGTTTATTTCTGAATGGAATGTTATGTAAATTTCACATTGTGTTTCAATAGCATACGAGACCTATATTACAAAATCATTTCAGATATACAGTTGAATCAGTTTCCTTCAAATCCAGGTTTGAAATCCATTTAGCTTGAATTCATATGGCCGCATCCGATTCTCAAGTCTATTTCATCTGATTGTGAATGTAGACGATAAGCAAGAGTCTGATAACTGACTGTCTCAGTACAAGTTGTAGTTGATGATCGATATATCCATGCATTTTATGAAAACGTAGAGATAAAAAGGAAAAAAAAACATTTTTGCTCATTTAAAACATACAAAGTGATTTATGATTAGAGACTTTTTGGCCGGAAACTTTTTGGCACATACTGTCACCTTTGGAGACTTTATGGATGGAAACTTTTTGGCCGGAGTCTTTTTGGCTCGAGACTTTTAGGCACATCATGTCACTTTTAGAGACTTTATGGCCGGAAACGTTTTGGCCGGAGACTTTTTGGGGTGGATTCATGTTACTCATCTAATGGAAAATATTCATACATTTATTTTTGGGCATCACCACTCATCATTTGCGACTAAGCGCTCACAATCAAAAACCTGTAAATGTCCAATGATTGTTGTGTATACCTTAAGGCGATACCATCATGTTCGGTACGGTTATACTTTGCATTTTATTGTCAAATAGAGTGAAGTCAATCCCTTACTTTAAGGACTTAATTGCAAAAACAAAATTCAGATGTCTTGATTTGAATTCTTGCAGCTGACCCCTTTAAAATGTCAAGATACTTGAATTAGCCGCAGCCGGTTGCTTAGGGGTAGTGAGAAACCAGGGGCCATATGCATTAAAAATCTTACATGTCTGAGTGCACTTACATTCTAAGTTCGACACCGATATCTCGGTAAATATATCGAATGTCTGGTTGAAACACTCTGAATAGCTTGAAGTCACTTTGAAAATTATAATATGAACTGTTCTTTTACATAAATCTAGCCATGACTGAAGATTTAATATACTGGCTTAGAATGTACATGTAAGTGCACTCAGACATGTAAGATTTTTCATGCATATGGGCCCTGACCACTTAGGACAGTTGAGTAGAGGGGTGTGAACTGGTCACGCTTGGCCCCGGAGTCACGACCCCTTCCTGCTGCGAACAAGCTGCTTCTATGAATACCCCGGTTCAGTGGAGGTCGCTCGACCAACGACTATTTTAATTTAATTATCGTCCTAAATGCCAACCGACTAAAAATAGTTGTTTCCATATTCTTGGCTTCTTTTCTCATTTTTTATTTATTGTAGTTTCTGTATAATGCTATCATTTGAAGGTCATGAAAGAAATCATATTTGCAATATTTGGTTATTGTAAATATGTCTATCACTTTTTATCAGAAAAAATATTGAAACATTTGAGGACATAGTATTTTATGTTTTTCATTGTTTTTGTGTTCATCTATTCAAATGAAAGCAAATCCACTATTCTTCAGTATTTTTGCTGGGTTAATCCTCAAAATATTTATATTGAAATGGGTTTATTACAACTTTTTATCATTTTATAAAAATGCATTTGATATTTCAAATAAACACATAACAAACTCCACACTCAACAGTAGGCTAATTAAACTTGATCATTACAGTTCGGTGTTCATTTTCTTGTGATCGCGGTTTTAATAACCCGTGTTTTTGCTAATTAGTTTCAAATGAGCATTTTACGTGGACACTTTATCCACCCTGACGTAATGTAATCCCTAGCGACAATGTCGGTTTCCACAGTGCCTCGTTTTGCACTTGCGTTTCTATGGTAATGTCTTGTATTAAATTGTAAAGGGGGTCATTTTAAAAGGAAAACTCATTAAAGTTTATATAATATATGATTAGTTTTCAGATGAGAAGCAAATGACAATGAGGTGAGAGGTTCTACGAAAAGAGTGCAAAAATAAATAAATGATGATGTGGTTGAACTTGTTATATCATTATAATCACATCAACATTTGTTTATTTTACAATAAATATGAGTTTCATTGAATTTATTTATTGACATTGAATGCTTGGCTATTGTTAAAGTGAATTCGTTAAAGTTAAGAACCACGCTTCTGAACTGAAGTAGGAACTCCTAACGTTTTTTTATTGTTTGATATATTCTGTGACTTAAAAGCGTTCTACATGTACTTTGTCTCTAAACCACACATTTTACCTCATTTACACTATTCATTTGTTACCCAATGCAATTTAAAATATGAGACCAATCCCTTAATAAAAACTTTGAAAATATAGAATCAACTGTGATGTTTTTTTTTTGTGGCAAATTTTACAATTTCTTTTTTTACAACTTAATTTGTATATACGTTTTTATATACTTCACATATAACTTTCTTCACACTTTCAGAGTATGTTTATTCAACCTAATTCAAGTAAGGTTTACTCAACCTTATCAGTTCTGTACGTGAAACCATTGCAATACCGAATCAACCCTCATCGGCTTATTAAAAGTGTATTAATCGTAACTTAATACCATGAAACGTAGACACACATGACTGACAGACCACGTGGCCCAAATGGGGATCGACGTCACGACCAATCATTGCGTCCGACACTGAAGACGAAAGCGGATACGAGCAGTCATATGACCCCTTCTAATTCTACGTGAAATGACCGCAGCAGCCTGGTAGCAGCGCTAATAGCTGACACTTCGATATGCGTTCTGTGGAAACGTTGTTCGGGGATACGTTCCTATTTTTGGCAGTTTATTTGAGAAAAGTGAGTATTTTGTTGTTTTTCTCATTTGTTGTATTTCAAATAAAGGAAAGGAAGGCTCGAAATTGGTCCACCACGTTAAGGAAATCAGCGTTCAGTTATCTGGGAAATCATCTGCATATTCATATTTCACATTGAAATAAATAGCGTCACCATTCACTAAAATGTCTCAATGTTTAAATATTTTTGCTCTCTATATTCAATCAGTCGCTTATGACAGTCATGTTGTGTTTATCCAGGAGCAGTGCTGTTACATTGTGTACGATAGATCAAAACGCAAAACATGGTTTCGCTTCTAATGCGCGCATTTGAAATATCATTCGCTTTTGTCCCATCATGCATTTCAAGATTTGATAAATTACTGTTTATTGTCGTAATAATAACGGAACAAGTAACAAACCGCTGAATTATTCACTAACGATGTCTTTATATGGACCTTTTATTGGTTCTATTGTTTTTGCATTGTATCCATACCCCACTAAAGAATAGGGGAATGCGAATGTTTGGTGTGAGCCCTGTTACTCATTCTTCAAAGTTCGACTCAAAGAGAAATTTGACAGGATTGCGATATGAATGGTGACTATTTTTATTGCATAGATACCTTTCGGGACCAAACTGTAAGACTCGCTGTAATATTCAATTTATTCTCAAATATACCGTCTCTTTAAAAACAACAAAATTTCATTTCATGTTTGTGAACTCGATATGTAAAACGTTCGCTCAGTAAATGGCTTAAGTAGAGCGAAAACACATCCAAAAATGAGGTGCATTCTCAGTAACTAAATTGTTTATCTCAATGTGCACAAGCAAAATCTGTTTTATATTGGCGACGATGATTCCATTCAGTATCAACAGTTTTTGACGGAGGGGATTATCACACACGCCCTCCACGCATTCATGACATCTATATCATTAGCAACACATTCTTCCCTATTTGCTTAAAAGTCCCGTTGCGGGGCAAAAAGGAAATGTGGGCGATAATAGGGGTAATGAGGCGAAATTGAGTTAATTTCCACATCAAAGCACTCCGTAACCGCCTTTTCCCTGTTCGCAGCAAGATGTGTGTGCGATATGGTCTAACGGGTTATTTAGGTTATTCGCTTTTTTGTTTTTTTTTTTTCAAAGGGGGAGGGGTGTTGGGGAAGGGGGCGGGGCAAATGGATCACGACGTCTTAAGATCTGACCTGATTGAAATTTATATATAATCACTTTATAATATGCATAACGTGCTTAGCAAATGATATGATGGGGGTAGCAGTTTAAAATTAATCGACGTTACATGGTTTAGTTTATACATGTATTTTGAGGATTCAGACTTTTCGACGAGGACAATCTCAAAAAAACGTCATGACATAATAATAAAATAACATTATAACATAATGTCCAGTCGTTTCACATATAAATTGACTTAGGTCATGCTTAGCCTTAATATTGTTCATAATGATTTGACTATCTGACTAACCGACAGGTTAGTTTTCTCCCTTTATATTCGAGCCTCATGTACTTTGAAGTCAGGTTTATTATGTGTAATATAATGGAGGAATGACTGGAAAAGAACGGCGTTTGTGACGGTAACGGGTTTTAATTAAACATTTATTATGTGTCGAGCACGCATAGGTGATTAAAATAACCCATATGCCATATTGGCGCCTGTCTGCACCGATGAGTAACACAATGTATATAAAGTACAGTTGAAACCATTTCTGACCGATATATCGATTGCAGATGTTTTAGTTTCAAAAGTTTCGTTTACACGTTTGTGTATGCTCGTTTACACGTTTAGACGATTATGTGTTTAGCCGTTTAGCCATTCAGGTATTTAAATTAGGCATTTTGTTATGTATTGTATATTGGACATGCATCGTTTAAACGTTTAGGCTTTAAGTTCTTCAGTCGTTTATCCGTTTAGCGGCGTAGTCGTTTAAGTAATGAGTAGTTTATCCGTTTAGAAAGTTATTTAACACGTTTGAGTTGTTTCGTTCACGCGCTAGTGTTGTTTGGTTCACGCGTTTGAGTTGTTTCGTTTAGTCGTTGAAATTGTTAGGTTAGAAATGGTTTAAACTGTAAGGCTCCTGGTGGCACATTGGCTATTTCTCACGCGATAAATGTATATGTCTGTTCTTCATTAGAAAATGTATTGATTTTACTCGTTGATAAACAATTTATTATAATCGACGAAATAAATGATTATGAATGACTTCATTAAAATAATGCAATAGAAAAACATCGAGTAATTTGTCGTGCTATGTGCGATACCTTGCAAGTTGAGCATCTGCAGGAATATATTTGACTCTATTGTTATTGGTGTGATATAAAAACGAGCAGTTAGCACCAATGCATCCCTTTAACGGAAGTCAATACGCAACCGAAAATAGGAGTCGACATTTCGAGTGTTATCAATTATTCAAACGCCCGCCCTCTCTGCCCAACTCACGCCCAAAGAAAATATGCCACAACACCCGAAATTTCTCCTCTACTGCTCATCGATAATCGACCATTGATTATTAGGTGTCGGGGCTTCGTTCTATGGTGTTACTGTGAATTTTCGGCGCAAAGCCATCCTTTTGTTTACGATTATGATCTCGTAAATATCGAGCGTGTTACCTGGCCCCTGTCTGTATGTTTTAAGTTCGCGAAAGGAGGAACATGGGCTATTTGTAGAAGCAAGAGAAATGTCGAAGGGTATCTTTCTGATGTTTTTGTTTGGGGATGAACAGGTTGAGATCCGGTTGTTTTTCTATAGAACCAAAAACATATTCTATAATGATAATATACGTAAATGGTTATTTTTTTACTCATATCATCAACTGTAAATTGATTTAAAGATACTCGTTTCGTCTAATGATTTTGTCAAATAAAGATCAATATATCTTATTTCTATCAATGTTATTATAAATGTATAAATATCTCAAAATCTACCCGTTGAAAAACAGTCAGTAGATTAGAATTAAAGAAAGTAAGGAACTGTATTCCATATAAACATGTAATGTTATTGCTCAAATTGAAGATTTCGAGCCAGATTAAATCCTTGTTTTTCCCATTAGAATTCATTTTAAAAGAAGTATAAAACAAATTATATCAACGTTTCTATTAAATATTAAGTATCCAAAAACCTGGGCTATTGATTTGCACTAACATATACATGTTGGTTGAAGTTACTCAATTTTGTAATGCTTTCAATATGAAAATTTGATTTGAGTTGTATCCATCCAACTTATCCCGAAAACAGAATAAAGTTCACTGAAATCAATGCACATTCAGTATCCATTTCAAGCTTCGGTATAATTAATATTTAATATTAAAGGAATTCACGCATTCAACTAAAAATACATCAGAATAATGGAAAAACACTGTTACGTGATATTAAATTTGAAAATATTTTTCTTAATGTCTTCGAAATGTGTTCTCGATATCCGTAGACCTACACAACTGTGTGGGACCCGATAGGTTTCATACCCTTTATAAGCCACGGAGCTCAGTTTGCAATATTCAAATATACCGATTTCATTTTCGTGAAAGCCCTTGCGACTAATACGCCTAGAACAAATTGGTTACTTTTTCCCCTTGTTCTCTATTACTGAAATTGGAATGAAAGGGTGGGGGTTACTGTCTATTCATTTGTATGATTTATTTGATGGTAGTAGGAGGGTGGTGGGCCGAATGAAATAAACATCCATGATTTTATCATAATTCTATATCTTGTTAACTTCACACTACCATACTTTGATAAGCAAAAGCTTGTCTCGGATTTCTTTGCTCATGTATTTGGTTTGCAACATACACATCCTATATATAGGACTCATCACACTGATGGATTCATCAAACTAGATATATTAAAACCAAGGGTATGATTTCAGTGATGATATGGCAAACAGCTTGCATTCAATAGATATAATAATGGAAATTAAATGCAAAGTGAACTTAAATTTAAAAATTAGATTGAGGCTTAACGAGTAATCAAATTTAGCAAGGTATACTTGCCCGATGTCCGTTATTAAAATAGATGAACATGTATTGTCTTGGTTAAACGGATTTTAGAATAAGGCTCATACGATAAGAGCTATTTGCATTAACACGAGGCATAGCTGAGCATGCCGTGGTGTGTGCGATGTGCAGTTTTATTACTACAGTAAAAACCACTCCTAAGTAGACTATCGTAGGCAAAATCTTTCGCGTCAAAATTTGCGGTTATGCGTAGTGATTTTTTCGTTTATTCGGTTATCGGTTGTTCGGTTGTTCGTTTATTCGGTTGTTCGTTTATTCGGTTGTTCGTTTATTCGGTTGTTCGTTTATTCGGTTGTTCGTTTATTCGGTTATTCGTATAAAAATATGTTCTGTCTTTTATTTAAAAAAAATGGCAATTAAGATACTAATATTCTTGCGCAAGATTCTCATCGCGGTCGACACCTACTACAATTTACATGATGATGTCTGCATAGTAAAGTGATCCCCCGCCCTCCTAAAACCTATGTGCACTGTCTTAAGCTCATAAACAGTGTAATTTTTTCAACAGGCTTAGACACTTGATTCAAATTGATTATATAATATCTAATCTCCAATTAATTGCCAACGTGCAGTTCATATTATTGAAATGTAGTAGACAGAAATACTTTACACTTGGTTCAGTCATTCTATTTAGCCAATATATTGGGGGTTTGATATCATATAAAACGAGTGGTTTCTGCCATGCCTACAGGTGGTGAAGTTTGAATTTTGAAAAAGGACATATTGAATTCATTATTGCTGTGATTTGGAATACATTATATACATAATCTCACAAGCGAGATTGGATCGCAGCTTTTCGCAGTTCAAATGATAGTCGAGGTATTTTGAAGGAAAAATGATAAATGACCGCATGCTTTCCTATTTATACCCTTCATATCGTTTATTCGGTTGTTCGGTTGTTCGGTTGTTCGGTTGTTCGTTTGTTCGGTTGTTCGGTTGTTCGGTTGTTCGTTTATGCGTAGCAAATTTTTCGTTTATTCGTGTTCGTTTATTCGGTTATTCGTGTTCGTTTATTCGGTTGTTCGTGTCAGCTGTCTACTTAGGAGTGGTTTTGACTGTAGATGTGTGTACAAGATGTGTGTATTAGATCTGATACACCAATACATCTGTGGATATTTTCTTGCCATTTATTGTCCCAAACAGTCAAGATAAACACAATACATTTATTTACATATTCACTTCCTTTTGCTATAAATAAATCTTTATTTCTTGGTAAGTTCGCATTTATTAGCACATACACTCACATTGAATAGCGAGCTTTTCGAAATCAATATGGCGAGTGAATTCGCCAAAAGAAATGTTAAAGAATCGCAATTCTATTGGGAAAACATGAATTTTGGTTATCAAATCTAAAAATTAGCAACTCATTGATAAAAGCATTAAAACTTAAACATTGAATATTGCAACTGACGCTGATGGTCTATTAACGTTGGTAATTTTAACAAAATATTGTCGTGAGTTTATAATTTCTTAAAACTTTTTTCATGCCCGTTTTAACCGGCATGAAACAAGTTTAAAAAAATTATAAACGGTCGATTTGATTTTATGTGGATATCAATACATTGTATATTTGGAGATGTGATCTCAATAGAGTTTTAAACACTTCGGCCCCTTAACTTGGCTCGCGCTAGCAGTTCGCAAAATGCAAATTTATTTCGATACATGCGAAAATTAATTTGAGGTCTTTCGCAACATTGGCGAAAGGTATTTCATGGTAGAAAGTATTGGCTACAATGTGGTTTGTGAAAGAAAATTTAAGAAATGCGAAAGACATTTTTCATGCTTTCGCAACATTTGCGAAAAGAATTTTAGGCCTATAGCCCTACCCTAGCTACAACTTCGGCCCCTACCACCTCGGCCCCGATCGGTCACTTCGATTTTTTTGTGGTAAATACACTTCGGCCCCTCGTGAAAAGACACTTCGGTCACTTGCAAAAGAAAATTCGGCCCCGAAAGGTTGACGCCTTCCACTTTAGCCCCTTCGTATCATAATAACATATCATGAATATAAAACATAATACATTATGATGAATTCATGCACAGAAAAAATATTTAATATAAACACGAATGCCCCGAAAACTACCAAAATATGTTTAAATCAAAAGGATAATATTATGGACGGTAGGTATCCGCCCAAAAAGTTTCCGCCCAAAAAGTAAACTTTATGACCGGAAACTTTTTGGGTGGAAACTTTTTGGGCCGGATTCGGCTACATATATATTGCGGTCCATTTTATCCTTGCAGAAGGAAATGTTTCTTGTAGGCCCTGGCTATGTATCAAGTTACTTAATATCGTAAAGTGATCCATGGTATTCTCGGATCACTTTATGAAACTATAATTCAAATTATAACCTTTTATAATGATTGCATTGATTTGATAATTTGCTTATCTCAATGAATTCAATTTCATTAGAAAGATGTTATAAAACATGATAGTTCATATGTATATATATATAAAAATATCCATAATAAGATATTTAGACTCGCATCATGTTATAAGAACATATTTCGAAACCCATTTATACGCGAATAAAATTTAAATTCTTATTAAAAACGCCTGATATCGGCTCATAAATTGGATATGTCAGGTATAATTTCAATTTGTTTCTACGATTTTATTACTTTGCATTATTGGGGCATAATTCACTCAAACGATAAGAAGAAAATAAGCCGATATATGATGTATTAAGCTCAATATTCAATTTTAAACAAACCCACCCACATTTTTCCCCGTATAACTCAATGCATCTGCAATGCTAAATGCGAGCCCCATGCCTCGTGTTTATGGCATGTTGTGCAAAACCGCTCTTAACACATAAGGGGTATTGAAAGGATACATATATCAAGGCAGATTCATGGGCCTTACAATAAAACTGTTTTGTGGTGATGCTCTAACCGCATTACAACATTACGTTTTACACAGGGCATGTAGGGGATCAGCTTCCATTGAATTATATAAGTTAACCGATAAAGTTGCGTTATTTTTATGATTTTACAAAACATATACTAGGCAAACTGCTTGAATTTGGAACGGCGTTTTTATTATTGTCGTTGCATGCAGACCCCGTTGGTCACTGGGCCGACCATGCCCAATTCGATTTCATCAGCGAGTAACACAAATTGAGTCTACTACATTATATTATTATAACATTTTCGTGAACATTCCTTTTATTAGTCTAATATTGATTTTTCAAAAATAGGTTTTAAGCACTTAATTTCAATTTGAAAATTAATAAGCTTAGATAATACAAAGTTTGGAAAGATAGAATCTGAGAAATAACTTTTTCAAAGTTAACAAAACAACTGTTTTCGTCCACCATTTTCCAAAGTATGACCCTTGCTAGGACTGGGTGCAGATATACGAGACTTCAGGCTTAATTACCGTAATAGCACTTGGCAGTAACCGGGTTTCAACGACCTTCCTTTCTTCCCCCGTTCACTCCCCAAAACCACCATTCCTTTTTCAAACGCCCTCTTCCTCAAACGCTAATCGCATTATGAGCTCCTATTTTTCTTATCCTAATTCGATAAAAATCCTGCACATGAGCGAATTCGGATTTGTTTCTTTTACGCGATAGTGATGTGGACAGGGAAAGTGCGTTTATTTAATTTTCGCGCAGTTAATTGGTGATATTGTGGTAATCACGGTTCTCTATTGTTCTCATGTCATGCGCAGGAAAGCAAGAGTTCT
>LQRL01059871.1:12348-26575 GCA_001703475.1 Hydroides elegans
TATGTGATTAGAATTCCCACATATATTATAAAAAATATATATATTTGACTTCATATTATATGTATTTTTATCATTATAAAATAAAACAACCAAGATGTTGTTACGCATTTAAGGTACGGACACGAGCTTGTGGTTTTTTTTATGTGACGCATCGAAATTCAAAGAAAATAAAGTAAATCCTGCGATCACAATATCGCTTGGTTTACTAGATTTTCTTTGAATTTCGCTGTGTCGCAGAAACATCCCACAAGCGCGTGTCCGTACATTTAAAAGGAAACTGTTGCAGACGCTGCAGTGGAGTGCCAAAAGAAGTTGGAGAACGAAGGAAGGAAAAGCGTGATGAATTACATGGTGGAGCATATGAGTCGATTCCTGTCTGAACTTAGCAGGTCGGGAAAATGGTTTTCAGACGACATAGAAATGGAAGATGTTCCGATTGTTTAAACATATATATGGAAGAAGTTCGAATTGTTGAGCATATAAATAGAAGATATTCGTAACTACCTTTTCATATTTTGCTAGTTACTAGGTGTTTGCAGAACACTTTAGTGATTGTCCTTATGGCTGAGAAAAGTTGTCGAGACTTTGCCGATGAACATTCACATATCGACTTTAGTAATAATTGGTTTCGCATTCAAACATTTTCCTGAATAAATTAATGTTATAGTAAAGGTAGTTTTTCTTTTTCAGAATGCATTTGATGACTACAAGCAAGTTCCACTGGGCGATTATGAAACTGTATGGAAATTATTTGGTATTCGCCTACATATTCATTAAGATCATATACCTTGTCAACGTTGTGGGACAGCTGTTTTGGCTCAACGTATTTCTAGGAATGGACTACCATATGTATGGACTCAGGTATGATTGAGTCTCTCATAACAAATAATCTACCGTAGATAAGAGTTAAATTCTAAGTTTAATATTATTATAAGTCTTTGTCGATAAAATCGTTACTCTTGAAGTAATTAACATAATTCACTATTTCAAAAACTGATAAAAATCAATCATCCAACTTTGTTGTCGCTTTATATATTTTCATAAAAAGGGTCCTAAGCAGAATGCTACGAGGAGAGAGTTGGACAACCAGCGATCGTTTTCCGCGCGTCAACTTATGCGATATATCCGTGCGACAAATGGGAAACATTCACAACTACACGATACAATGCTCGCTTCCCATGAACCTCTTCAACGAGTACATATACATCTTCATTTGGTTTTGGTTCGTATTCGTTGCCATTTGCACATTGGGAAGTCTCATCATCTGGAGCGTTGTAATGATCTGCGTTCCGCTTCATGTGAGATACATTCGCGTTCGATTGATTGCTATGAATGAAATCAAGCGAGACAGTGCCAGTTATAAAGAGGTGTCCAAGTTTGTAAGGACGTTTCTGAGAGCGGATGGAATATTCCTGATTCGCCTCGTTGCCAAAAATGCCAGTGACTTGACGGCGGCCGAGTTGATTTCTGGCCTTTGGAAACATTACAAAGAGAATAAGCGTGCCATTGAAAAACTGGAAAGTTCGAACATGGATACCAAATCGTTGCTTAAATCAGAGAACAATTCAATCGATACACTTAATACGTGATGCTTAAATAAAAACAATATTTGATATTTGAGCATTTGCATTTTGAAAATTGAATATCAGTATTCTGATCCATCGTTATGATATTACGATGAGTAGAAATTGATATACCTTTAACGGTTACTTGAAATTTGAATGTTGTATTAAGTAAACCATGTTAGGTGCATTAATTGATATTTATGGTTTATGAGTAATTATGATACACTGTTGTGTTTTTTTTTTTGTAATCTCGTAATTCTTTATAGACTCTTTGTAGTACTTTGTGAAATTAACGTTTAATAAAAACAAAAACTTGAATAATGGTAAGGTCAGGGGCACTTCTGTGATTGCGCTGCAGTATAAAAAGAAAATAGACTAAATAGTTGGCCGATAGTAAATAACCATACAAAAACATAAATGGACATTAAAACACATCAAAGAAGCTTCCCGTGTGGCCAGACCCTCAACTATAATCTGAGAGCGTGTTGAGTCATATTGAAATATTATCAAATTGAAAATGTATGTTTAATTTAACAGTTTATATAGAATCATTGTAATTTGCATATTTGTAACGTATCATCGATTTTTACGCTATATTTAACAGAGAACATCTAAATGTGGAAACTTCATAAGAATATATTTAGTGATAAAATAGTAGATTTGATATCAAAACGACCAAAGAAGGTATAATTCAAAAA
The DNA here is from genome assembly GCA_001703475.1 of Hydroides elegans. Lineage (NCBI taxonomy): Eukaryota > Metazoa > Annelida > Polychaeta > Sabellida > Serpulidae > Hydroides > Hydroides elegans. Next base: position 14,612 of record LQRL01059871.1, read on the forward strand.
TGTTTCCTAATGTAGAAACTAGACAAATATGCGATCTATGCAATTATGAATCAGCTATGAAGCGCCGTAACTGCAAAGATATAGCTGTATTGCATCTTACATCAATTAGGTAAAACGCGCTCTGAAGGACACCTGTAATCGATGACATCAAATCATTTATTTGCAATCGCTAATAGTTTTAACGCAAGGGAATCAATGATTTATAGAAGTCTATATATTGTAAATTAAGAACTCGCTTGATCGATTTCAACGTAACTTTACCGGTGGACCTAGGTTAAATAAATGCGATAAAAGCGTCATATTTAAAGTGTATTTGTTCTCAAATGAAGGTTCTCCACACATCCTCCATATCATTAATATTAATATCAGGCAGGAGTACCCAGCGATTTATTCTGTGAAATATCTATTCTTTTCAAATATCTATCTTTCTGGCATTTTCACAGAACAGAATAGATAAAATATTGTATTTCAAATATTTCGTATTTCCCTAAAATTTAATACGGACAAAACCCAAGTTATGAATAGGTCTCTAATAGTCTAAAAAGTTGTTGATTTACAATAAAATGGAATTAAAACCTACTGCAATTACTGTGATGCACTTGTATATATGATATTTACACAACAAAGCTAATAAAGGTACTTTTTCCAATTATTCGCAACACAATATTTTTGTATATCAATTTTTTATTCTGCTGGCAAATTTATGCTAAGCTGCTGGCACATTACTTTCTCTGTTCCTTGCTGGCAAATTAAGAATAAAACCATTCAATAAATACAATTAATTTTCGAATTTGAAGTAGTTTAGAATTCATTTCAGGCCAAATGCAATAAATTGAGACACTATTTCAAAAATGGCTCGTTGGGTACTCCTGATCAGCGAACCGAATTGATAGGTTTTATTTTTTTATAGCCACTGTTAGAAAAAAACGGGTGGATTAACTACTTATACTAAATGTGAATAAACAGCAATCTAAAATAGTATAAATCTAATGAATATTTACAATTGCTAGAAACCATTGGTTTTATAAATCTTGAACAGTTAAGTCAGAATTTAATTAAAGCTAGTTGATTTTGTGATATTTATTGGTTTGAATCTTTATTCCCTCAAATAAACATGGGTTTATATTTGGATTTTGTTGTGCATATATCAATTTGCAATTTCTTGATGGTTGACGTAATAAGCGCCCAGTGTACATTAGAAAAAAAGTTCATTCGAATAAATACATTAATTGAATCAGAGCGGAATAATAATTTCTTTGACCAACAAAAGTGCACAGTTTATCCGGACATAACGGGGTAATATATTTTATGGTTACTTGATTTCGCATGTCTACATTTAAGAAATGGTTATAAACATTAAATGAAGGGCAACGCATATAACCTCTTAATCGTCCATTACTTTTGTCCTCTTAATCGACCATGATGCCATTTTAAACATTGAACTTTTCAACAAAAATTATATTTGAAAAAAAAAAAAACTTTTTTAAAAACGAAATTGTGTTCTTTTTGTATACAGATAGGCTTAATGTGCCTTTATTTAGCTAGCTTAATCCATGAGATGAAACTCTTGAAGAAAATGAAAATCGTTTTGAAAAGAAAACTCTTTCAGGAACAAAGCCTAAGGGCCTGACCACACGGAAAGCTTCTTCGAGTTTTTTTTCTAATTCATCCCGCTATTATGGGAACTCCAAAAAACGCCTAAAAAAGCTCACTGCGGTTTTAAAAGATAGAAGCGTTTTGTAATTTCCATAAGGAATACATTGAACACACGCTTAATTTGTTAGGGGAAAGTTGGAAAAAGCTTCCTATGTGGTCATGCTCCAATAGGTGTTAATGAATGTCGTTATATTTAATGCCTGAAAGCTAATATATAAATTGTGTACGATATGTATCTGGACAGTACATGGAGTATAGCATTTTGAACTATGTGACATGGATAATGCTTATATCACAGCAGTTGTTCAAAGATAAAATTCATTATATTTATTTTATTCCAAAGTAGCAATCGTACATTGTTGTAAAAATTAAACCTCACATAAATGGACTCGACTAAAGGTAAATCTCACTTTTTCCAGTCTGCTGGCATGCCTTAAACACTGCGATACCCTGAATCCATGTGTTGGATTTGCCCAAAATAAAGTTGACTGCTATATATGCGACAATTCCACGACAACAGACGGCGATTTTGTTCCTGTGCACCTTCAAAATCGATTCCTCATTTGGAGCGATCATCTACTCGAACTATCAGGTTAGGTTATCATTTAAAGGTAGAATTCCACGGATAAGCGCTTGTGGAATTTTTGTGGGATCCTGCAATATTCGAAAAAAATCACAAACCCTGCGAAATGTCGATCACAGCGTTTACTATATTTTCTTTGAATTTCTCAGGATCGCCGAACAATTCCAAAAGCGCGTGCCCGTAAATTTAAGTGAATTGTTTTAAATCTTAACGAATATACTAATGATTCCACTCGGCAAGACGTCCACGGAAGTTAAGCGGACGCCCTACTTTGGGCCGGTATGAAAGTTTCCGGACGTCCTTATACGTCGCGGACGTAGAAAATACGTTGCATCAACGTCGCGTCCGAATCGGACGGAAGAATAACGTCCTACGGACGCCGGGACGTAAAAGGACATCCGGAAAACTTTCATATGGGCCCAAAGTAGGTCGTCCTCTCAACGTCAGGTCCGAATGCGACGTAGTATGGACGACCCTTTTCGAGTGGGATATATATGTACATTTTTAATGTCCACTACAACGTCAATGTGTACAATTGATGACAACTCCTAATAATTAAAAAATAAACCATTATATGCCCAACTTGGTTCTAAACTCTCTTTTATTGCATATGCGATGATAAAGACTCAATCTGTACAACTGACGTAAACATCGAGACAGCAACTTGCTACTGGAGGTCAAGTGATACATTAACTTGGGACGAAGCGAACGGATTTTGTGAAGCAAATGGGGGATACATTGCTCATATCAAAACACAGGCCACTAACAATTTCATACGAAGTTATAATATGATCGGGTATAAAAAAAAACTACATTTTATTATTAATTGTTTCTATTTCCGATATCTGAAGTTGCAACTTTCGGGATGGAGTATGTCCCCAAAGGACATTGTACCACTTATATTAGAGAACATACCCCAATGCTTAGCATCGAGAATTCAAACAAAATTTTAGAATTTCTTAAATATTTTTATATATTTTGTTGGATTTTATTTGGATTTTGGCGGGTGTCCGTAAAATAATTTAAAAAAAACACTGGTATCAAGATAAATATTATCAATATTACTGAGCATATCCGTTAGAGCTTATTTAATAGTATATTTTCAAAAAAAAAGTTATGTGAGTATGCTGATACAATATTTGGTAGCAGTTGGTTATTGCACAAAATCGTTGAAATATATCGGATTTAAGAAGGTGTATTTTACGCTATATAAATAGAAGTTTGGTGAAGGCCGCATTCGACCCCCACGCTAAATTTTACATATATAAAAGATATTGTCAAAGAAAACATATATGTGATAACGAGCTTCGGGGTCGAATGCGGCCTTGACCGAAACTGAACTTTTACTACCATTATTGAGCAATTTCAAACACAACTGAACTGTCGAATTTCGCAACAAAACTCCACTATTTTTATAAATAGTTACAGTGCCCTAATAAATATCGAAATATACTCCATGGTGATGACATCAACTGCTCGTTGGATGAGTACGTAAGTCATCACTTTTCTATGTGAAATAAGTGATCAAGTCGCTAAATATTTCACTCGTGTCACACTGATAAGATAATGTTTTGAAATAAATAAATAAACAAATAAATAAATGGATTAATATATCTTAGAGATCCTCATATTTCGGGTACATATATATATGTTGGTCAAATGGCACATAGTCCTTTGCATATTAAAGACAGTTGGTCACATTTCTGTTAAAAACATCCCCGACCATCTTGTTTGTCGTAAAAGGATCAACCACAAATACTTACGGGCACAAATAGCAGTGAAATAGCTGTAAACTTATCAGTTTTCTAATCAAATCTGTCTTGAAGGGATATTATGCTGTTTAATTCGAAAAGAATGACTGTTCTGTGCGAACGCATAAACTTTTCGGTCTGTACTATAACTTGTGTTTTTTTATCGGAATGGTATCTCTAGCTGTGTATGTTTAAAATCTAATTGAGTTAAAGAAGTGTTTGTGTTGCTGTGATCTTAAATTCTATTGCATTTGATAATATGTTATGTTTAACCAAGACTGTAAGGCACAAATAAGATAATTTAAAACAGAAAACAACCAGAAGGGAAGGTTAGGTGTGATTTCAAACCAAAATTCAGCCCCATTGTATATCCGGCGCGACTTACAAAGTGATCCGACATTTACTGCATAAACCGACATATAACGTTCAAATTCAAACAAATTGATAACGCCTCTTTGATTGTCTTGTAGATCTGATCCAACATGGATCAGTCTAAATGACCAGGCTGTGACTGGAACTTATGTATGGGGCGATGGTGCACCTCTTACGTGGACGAACTGGGGGCCCTGGGATCCTGATAACAGTAACATAAAACCACATACCTAAAATACTTAATAAATAAATGTATATGAAAATACTAAGGTTGTCAATAACATTTTTACAAAAATCACCGCATTTTATAATTATTTTTTATTTATCGTTAAAGTGAATCATAATGGATCGCGATTGAAATAAATGTAGATAGAATTCAAAAATCAGTCATATCAAATGATATATGTATAATATTTGTTAAAATATCTTAATTCCAGTGAATCACCATTGTGTGCGATTGTATAATGGTGAACAACAATGGGCTGATAGTGGTTGTACAAGCACATATCTAGCACTTTGCGAAATGGACGTCTAGGTAGAAACACAATTGTACGTCATGTCTGTGTTGGCTGCGATAGTATCAGTAAGACATGTGTGCAATAAAAACAAGGGCAAAATTATTCCTTATTGTTAATGCTATTTTTCTAATTACTAACTAAAAAAAGATTAGTTTTGATATTTTTTGCAAACGAAAAGAATCATGTAATCAGGATATTCGGGGATAAAAAATATACATTTTTTTTTGTATTTTTGCAGTGATTGCAAAGGGACATGACCACACCAAAGTTGACGTTGGATTAGAGCATAAGAAAACTCCTATAACATAGAAAATCATTGCATCGAAAATCGTTTTCTACTGAAATGAATTGATTCCAAATCACGGTATTTAAGGGAGAAAACAAACACCATTTACCGTTATTTACCATGTTCGTCTGATTATCTGCTGTATTTTCTCATTATCCTCACTCTAATTATGTTGACGTGAGCAGGAGGGCATGCTTATACTCGTAGTCGTACCACAGCTTTTCCTATAATTAGACGTCTATTTTTTAACACTTAAAAACCAAAGATTTTGATAATAGAAATGATATAAGTGTAAATGATATAGATACATGATGGTGGTATTATGTAATGTTTTTTTTTATCATATAAAATACCATTTGTTTATTGTTCGTATATGATGTATGTCATGAAAAATAGTCTTTAATGTATGCATTGATTATTTTGCGTTAACGATACTTCAACTGTGTTAAAATCGTTAAAATTAATGTTTCTGACATAACATATTTATGATTTTAAATAAGTTTACTAGAACTTAGTTATTTACATTTTTTTAAAAAAGTGATTAATTTGATATTTCAAATTAGGCACAACAATTCATAATGTTTTAGATGAGGCACATGGTGATTAAGTTGGGAACACTATCCGTCACGGCTGTTTATTCTCACTCAAAATTGACCCTTTTAGTTTTTTGCTGCCATCAATGCCTCAAATTTAAACAACCTCACTTTTTATTTACATAGGGATTAACCATGCATGTTTTGTGCTGTTTATGCATAAAATTCAGTAAATATCTTGATTTTCGCCTATCTTTACACTGTGTTTTAAAATAATTGCCCCATGTAAATTATTCTGCAATTTACATATGTGATAGATCTAAGTAAGCTTTTTTTAATGGTATAAGTCATATATCCCCTCCATTGCAATTAATGCCCAAATCGACCACGTAAAAAGAGTACAAACACTAGAAATTACACCATCATTAACTAAAGATTCATAAAGAATGTGACTGTAAATTGAACGTCTGTTAATTCTTCGTATTGGAAAACATTCCCTCAGATCATAATTATGTTCTTATAAAAATCACGCTTTTTTTTTAAATTTCAAGGAGCTATTGAAAGGCGAGACTATTTATGATCCACCTCAAAGGAGGATTATGTTTTGATGCTTGTTTAATTCATACACTTTTATTGCCACAAAGGCAGCTTTACATCGTGTTAAATAATCCGCTTAGGTATGAATACCATTATAAGAACGACTGCATAATTATTATTTGGACACGATCACAACGTATGGGATGAATTGCAAATTATTCAGCCAATCGAAGACTTCATTTTAGCAAAGATAATTTCCAGGCCTAATAAATGCAAGTCATATATGTCCATAAAATACATAAAGCTTCAATGATAATGTATCAAATGATATGATAAGTATAATGAAATAGTGTTTCATCGAAAAGCAACAAAATTTATATTTTTTCAACCTATTAAAAATTGTTTAGGACATCACTATGGGCCATTTCAGTCAAATAATGGTTATTATGCCATGTATCTTGAATAATTTTAGTACTAAGGACGGGGAATTCTGAAAATGCAATGCAGTTAGACGAGGATTTAATAACTGTTATTACCATTGTCATATTATATTTTATATCAAAATAAAGACAAATAAATGCTGAATCATAGGATGTAAAAATTATTCATTTATATTATAGTAAAGTATAATAAAAAGAAATTCAAAGATCACTAAAATCATTATTTTTCAATTAGAGTAAAAGCGATTTTGTTACAATTTTTACGCTTGATTTTCGTATGTTAATCGAAATGGAGGGGGTTAGTGAAATACGAAGCCAATTTAAGAACATATTGAAAATATATTTTCAAAAAGAATTTTTAAAATTTACATGGGGCAACCCATTAAAATCATCAGGTAAAGTTGGTCAAAATAAGGGGAAAATCACGATTTTGTGGCATAAGACCGCAGATTTCAAGCTTATGTAAATAATAAAAGAGGTGGCGCGTTGTGGTCCTCGGCAAGGGATTAACTATCTCGAAAAAAACTAAAGGGGTCTGGTGTAAACAGCCGTGCCCTGCATTCTTTTTAGCGCTAACTCTAACCTGTTGGGACAATTTTTTTCGGTTAGGTCATTCTTTTTACGTGCAACCCAAACCAGTTCACAACTTGATTTATTTTCAGTTGTCTTCAGGTAACCTCATTTTGAAATCAAAACAATAACAAAAGACACATGGATTATAAAAATACAATTATTGGATTATTGATTATTTAATAATTTGTCAAAACTCGATGCTTTTTTTGAAAACATGTATTTGTTTTAACATTATAAGTGTTTAATTGTAAACTGCATTGTCAATAGCGCAGACACATTGCTACAAATAAAAAAACAAATATCAAAATTGATGTCCGCCATGTTTGTTTACAACTGAAAACAGATAATGCATTTTTTTTACAACGAAGGTTAACGCAACCTTAGCTAGTTAGGGTTGCTGTAAAAAGAATACAGGGTATATAAGTAAATATCCATATATGAGCAATAAATAATGAAACAACTAAATGATACATGAAGAATATTAATTGATACATAACGCCTCAAATAATTTCAATTAGATTAAAAAGTCTTAAGAATGCATTTCAAATTTGGGTACTCCGTCTCTTCAGCGTACTGCTCCGCAGTATTGGATTTAAGAAATATAAATTCTAATGCACAAAACACATAGCTATTAGTAGTTAGCCTTGCTACATGACAAAGCCACTTTGGCCTTTATCACATATGTGATTGTGTAAAAATATGCAATATCGTTTTAATTGATTCATTCCTGATTTATTCCCTTAGTCGTACCAATACACTTTGTTTTTTTTTCAATATGTTTCAAACATAGATGATATATAACATTAGGACGAAACCCTTTTTTATGACAATAGTCCCGTTTTTTTTTGTTAGCTAGTACATAAGCCGCACAATTATCAAATAAACATATTTTTATTATTTATAATGGCTGAAATGATAAAAATTTGTTTGTAAATAAACAACAAAAAAAGAAACTCGTTGATACTTAAGATCGTCTTCCATAAAACAGTCGCTACGTTTCAAATGATCGGATATGGCGATTGTCTCTTTAAATGTGAACACTATTATTACACTCATTGATGCAAATTCAGAATTTCTTCAATTATTTATAATCTTTAAGCAATGAATCATTTGACTAAATACTGGTATTAGAGAGTATGGGCAACTTAGGGAATTCCGCTTGAATGACGTCAAAATGACGTAAACAAACAAGTAACAAGCAATGCGATTGGTTATATTGGGAAAATTCAGGCCACTAGCGCAACAAATTTTATTTTTGCACAAACTCTCTATTCATCCCAGATAAATTCTAGTAAATAGCAATAAAAACAATTTTTGATAGGTCGGGGATTTGGTACAAGATGATTAAATCACGGGGTTTTGCCCAATGGGATTTTTGTATGATATTCTTTGCTTCAATTTAGCATTTACATACAATTTTCGACCCTCTCGCATTGGTTTAAAGGTTGTGGACAGCGGATGATATGAAGTAGGACAGGATAAGGAATCCATGTTTGTGGAGTTAATATAATTTTCTAACCACTGTGCTGCTTGTTGTTTCATCATAGCTGGTTTCTGGACTAAAGTTTAATAACTGGTTTTCAATTCTTATGATTTATCCAAACATTTGAACAAGTTCCTCAAATAGCACACATACATTTACTGCAACTACTGTTTGGGTACTCACTAACTGTTATTATATCTGTTTGTCAAATAAGAAAGCTTTCCTCGGCTAGGAAACTACATAGGGTTTGTTTGGTCAGCATATTCCAAACTCGTACGTCAGCTGTTTTTCAACAATGGCATGAGTACGATTCTTTCACATTTACTCAATGACTAAATCGTAATGTCACTTGCGTAGCTCTATTCAATCCACGATTATTTATATTTTTAAGATCAACAGTACAGCGATGTAACAGATACACTATAAAAACTCGAAGTCGTGCTCGTTCCCATAGAAAATCAAGACCCGATCGTCCAAGTAATTTGTGCGCAGTCAAAAGCCCAGAAGAACAAAAAAAAAAACGCATTTTTCCAGCTAGGACAGATGCCATGCGATACTTTTAAACATATTTGTTACCGTTTATTCAATATATCCATCATAGTTTTCCAATCAAACAAATAACGAGATCACACAGTTGGGGGCCTATACAGTTGGGGTGTCGTTCCGTCTGTCTGTCATCACTTTCTTGTACGGGCTAGAACTTTTGAACGGAAGGTCATAGAGACTTGGTTATAGGCTCAAATGAAAGGTATTGGCGTGTAGATGTGCCTTTTGACTTGGCCAGTTTTGGCCAAATTCGGCCACCGAAAGTTGGCGAAATTGACCAAAATTGCCAAAAAAGCGGCTTTTCGAGACTTGAGCTTGTGCGGGTTAGAACTGTTTAACGGAATGTCATAGAGCCTTTGTAATGAGCTCAAATGAAAGGTTTTGGCGTGTAGATGTGCCCTTTGGCAGTTTCGGCTAAATTCGGCAACTGGAATTTGGCCAATAATTGTGATTTTCCAAAACAAGAGAATATACGAAATAGTCAATACCCCTTCGAATCGGGGGGCGGTTGGGGCCTTTTCGTGTTTCATAAATACTTCCTTGTTAACCTCGGGGCTTCTGTCATGTTCTGTTTTTCTGTTTCTGTATGTTTAAGTGTATCCCTCATATTTAAGTATTATCGAACTTGACCGAAGAAGGTCCAGAGCCTTCTACTGTCCTGGTTTCCCCTGCTCTTTTCGATAAGACAGTGAAGGGTCTTTAACGTGCCAGGGACAGGACCCGTACACGGCACCTCCAGCTTTAGGTCCCGTGCGAAGGACATTTTACCCCTAGGCGAGGAGTCCTATCTAACACAATCGCGGGGCTTTTGTCCGACAATCGTCGCCATACATATGATGCTATCGTAACGATGTAAGCTAATAATTGACTTACATAGTCTGGCACTTTGGTATGCAGCCCTTGTCCTAAGGTTCAGACACTTCACACAGTGAAAGAATATATATTGTGGATGTGCAACGTCAAGGTTTCAGCTTGATCTACCAACATTTTTTTCCGAAATTACGCGGGTCCAAACTAAGGAAATTCGATAAATATAGGGTATTTAGAAAGCACTTTGTGCTTTATACTTTTGTACGCAGTCTTTGTTTGAGAGTTCTAAAACCTCACACAATTAAATACGTGTAATATATTTATCGCGGATATCCAATATTGAGGATTCAGCTTAATCGAACAAACATATACCCTATATAAATATAGGGTATTTAGAAAGCACTTTGTGCTTTATACTTTTGTACGCAGTCTTTGTTTGAGAGTTCTAAAACCTCACACAATTAAATACGTGTAATATATTTATCGCGGATATCCAATATTGAGGATTCAGCTTAATCGAACAAACAATGTCGAAATGACGGGGTTCAAGCTTAGAGAAAATAGGAAAAAAAATAGGGGTATTTTAACAGCACTTAATCCACGATACTTCAATGTGGAGCCTCTGTTCAAGAGTTCTAAAGCTTCACACTGTGAAAACATATATATATTGCAAATTTGCAGCATCGAGGTTTCAGCTTGATCGATATAAATGTCGAAATTACGGCGGTCCGAGCATAGAATACAGGGTTCGTCCTAGGGAGGCTCGGCGACGCGTTTAAAACGCGCACCCTCTATTTTGATGCGTTTTTTGTTCGTAGAGTGCGTTTTGTATGGTTAGGCTTTGAATTCGCGTTTCATCGGAAAACACTTTTTTTTATATACATTCTTATTTATAGACCCAATTTGGTATATTTTATTGGGGGAAATGATCCATCTACGAGATGGCATCCTTCAAATATGTTGCGTTTATATCATGTATTATTGAGTCAGTAAATAATTTGATTGAATAAGAAGAAATAATGATATAAGGCCTCTCTGCATTAAATTTTCGGCTGTCAAAAAAAAAAAACAGGTATGTATTTGACACTCAAAATGTTTGCGCCCTCGGGCATAATTCATTCAAGCTGCGCCAAGGTGTATGTCAGATGGGAAACAAAGATACACCATAGCCCAAATTTGCCTGTTATCTAGACTCCGGTTGACTAACTTATCAAATCTTCTAGTACGAGCGCCGAAGGCGCGCGCAATGTTTGAAGAAAATTGAAACAGAAATTTGAAATTCTAGTGTACTGTTAACCTTGAAATATAGGCAAATCGTGCGCACCAATGATTTAATTATATTGATAAATTGGTAACACAAACGCGTGTCCATAATTTTCATGCGTTTTTTTTTTCTTTCCGACATGCGTTTTTCAAACGCGCGCCCTTGATTTTCGTGCGTTTTTGAGGATTTTGGTGTGAAAAATAACGCAAAAACGCGCCCTCGGACGAACCCTGTAGCAGGGGTGGAAATAAGATAATTTCCACACTCGCCAGACTGGCGAGTGAGTCAAATTTCACACTCGCCAGCGAAGATTTACACTCGCCAGGAGGTAAATATATGCAGAAAGAAAACCACTAAAATGTGAGCCCTCCAATTTGGTTTACATGAGTCACGATGTGGACGAAGTTATTTCTAAGAAAAAATAAGCGAGCGCCGAAGGCGCGAGCCGGCAAATTCTAATGAATTATTTTAAAATCTTAGGATTTAAACTTTTTTTTGGGAAAATTATGTTTTTGACGGTAGATTTTACACTCGCCAGGCTGGCGAGTGACTTCAAATTCACACTCGCCAATCGAAAATTTCACTCGCCATGGCGAGTGTGGCGAGTGTTAT
>LQRL01059871.1:26585-42165 GCA_001703475.1 Hydroides elegans
GTAGAATATATAGAAAGATTACACGTATATCGTGACGTCGTGACTACATAATGAGGTTGAATATGTAAGGAAAAAGATGTGATGACGACGTAATGAGAAAGAGGTTGTGGGAAAGACGTTGTGAGAAAGATAATGTAAGCAAGATAAAACAAAATCACCAGCAGCTTTTAATAGACAATTATTTGTGATCAATAATGTATTTCATAGCCTGGGGGCTCTGCATCTCTAATGCCTTTATTTTAAACATGAGCTTGTACGGGCTATAACTTTTGAACGGAATGTCACATATAAAGACTTGATTATAGGTTCAAATTAAATGCTCTCGGTGTGGGTGTGCGTTTTGATAGTTTGGACCGAATTCGGACGATTTCAGGTGGGGAATTTTGCCGAAATTATCAAACATTTTCAAAACATGAGCTCATGGAGGCTATAGAAGGCTTAATCTGAGGTTCATAGAGGCTTCCTGTTTCCCAAATGCTTCCTTGTTTAATCATGAGCTTGTATGGTCTAGAACCTTTTGAATCAAGGATTGTATAGATGTAGTTATATGAAGCTCTAGATTTGCAGATGTGCCTGTTTAATGGATTCGGACAAATTTGATTGACATCCGAAAAATTGGGCTAAAATGGTAAAAAAAATGCGAATTGTAGATGTACATGAGTTTGTATTGGCTATGGAACTGTTCAACAATGTTTCGTAGAGGCTTGTGAATCAAAAGAAAGCGTTTGATCTTGTTTCTGGGTTTGCGCTTTTAAGTAATAAGAAATATTTGTTTATCCAGAATTGAATATAAATTAGGGACATAGGTGTATTGTCCCCATAAATTCCATACGCCCTGCGAATTGTAGAGGGGAGATGAGGTTTTGGCCATATAGTGTTCCACAAATGCTTCCTTACTTGTTTGTAAGTGAAAAAGTATTTTCTTTTCAGATGCTGTTGAATCTTATATGATTAATTTTCGATAAAAAATGCAGTCTGATAGCCAGAATAATGAACGAAAAAGCCGAAAATCCTACCGCAAGTGTGCTGAAAATAAAGACAGTTCTGCGGTTGTATCGGATCAGCCTCAATCAGGGAACAGCCATGACAAAGATACATCTAATCGTTCTTCGCAAAGTAACCACCACGCTAGCTGCCTGTCAATCTCCAAACCACCTATTTTGACACAAAATGCACACAAAGTTAGTGCTAAAAAGACACCGAATGCAGTTCGATCACATGAGTCCATACCTACATCCGCCCAAAGGAGACAGAGAAACAAGGTGACCTTTAGCCATGCAAGTTCAAAGAACTCTTGCGGTCATACCACTATGTTGAATCTAGATGATGCTCTATTTAAGCTAAGCAGTGAAAAAGAATATCATGTGAATAATTCGCTCATCTGGATTCGAAGTACATTCATAAAGCAGAAGGATGGTCCTGCGAAATTAATCCAAGTAAGGGATATATGCTATTGATGTTACGACATCCTATACGTGTATTACGATATAGACTATAATGATTGTCGGTGTCCTTTAAGATTGATGTAAAAGTTTCATAATTTTAAATATATAGAGGATATTTTTGTTTAAACTTATTAATCTTTAAAAAGCTTTTAAACATACGTATTAAGGTTTAACATAAAAAAGGAATACATACAGGATATTTTATTCACTTATTTATCTTAAAAAAGCTGCTAACCAATTTAATTCTAATTATTATTTAATATGTCTTTTTCAATTCGACAATATATAAATTAAGCTCTCACTTAAACTGTTCTCTTTATTTCTTGAAATGCTATAGAGTGGTGGTCTGGAAAAACTGTTGAAGATTCTTCGCGGAACCAACAGCAAGTGGCATGATGTATCGCTGAGTATACTTGGTAATGTTTTCACCGAAGATAAAGCAAGGATACAGGTGTGTTTACGGTTTAGCAATTTGTCAGTGATTCTTTTCCCCATATTTTTTAATATTTCACAGTATATCTTTGAATATAATGGTAAACTGGAGTATTGATATATGATGCCAGACGTTTAATAAACGTAAACGATTGGAGTTTCACCATGTAACGTCTAGCGCTTTCAATAAGATAATTTGATTTATCGCCAATTGCTTATAACGGCTAATTGACAAAGAACGACAAAGAAATAACTTGACAATTGTCATCTTTGTATCATTATTCATTATCCGTTACAACTGCTTTGATTTTGAACAGATAATGCGACTGGATGGAATTCGCACTATAAGTAAGTTTTTTTCTTCCATCGAAATTCTCAATATATGTAACAACTTCATTGAGATAAAATGAGAGTTAAACGTTCAAATACATGTACATTGACATTGTTTGCTATTTAAATTTCGAGATGCATTCGATCGTATGATTAGTTCTGTGAAAGTTTCCTAGATATTGTATCAAAAACAGACTAAAGAATATTTTTCACACAATTATACACGGTATATATACATTATATATTTTCATATTTATAACCTAGATATATGATTTTATGCACAGTTCATATTCTCAAGTCGTCGGACGTTGAGCAAATTCAAAACCGCGCTTGTAGGACGATTGCCAATCTAGCACAGAATCAGAAATGCTCCAAGGTATATTGCTTATATTTTATCAGACACTCTTTTATGTTTCGTTATGATATTGTATATACTGATTGTATCGACGTCACTCAATTTTGAATAGATATTTACGATAACATAAATATTAATTAGGGAATAAATATAACTTACTATGCAAAACGAATAGTTATATATTTGAAGAATCAATAAAAATGAAAAATGAGAGACACAAAATGGAGAGATGGTAACAAAGGAAACAAAGGATGGAAGGAAAAAATGAAGAACAGGAAATGGTACGGGAGGATTGGAGGTTGGGGGCTTTGCCCTCTACGATGGCATTTTAGCCCCCCAGCCAACCAATTTGGCTGACGGCTATTGTTATCCCCCATTCCGTCCGTCTGTCCGTCCGTCTGTTAACCTTTGAGGTGCAGTAGTTTGTCCGCGGCATTTTGGTATGAAGCCTTTGTCCTAGGGTTCTGACACTTTACACAGTGAAAGAATATATATCGTAGATGTGCAACGTTGAGGTTTCAGTTTGATCGACCAAAAATTGTCGAAATTACGGGGATCTGAAGTTAGACGAATTTGAGATATTTTGGGACATTTGTACTGCACAGAAAGATTACGCGTATATTGTTACGTTTTGAGGACTTGGTTGTGTAGAAGAATATGTAAAGGCAACGGTGTGAAAAAGACGTTGTGAGAAAGACATCGTGAGAAAGACGTTGTGAGAAAGACGTTGTGAGAAAGACGTTGTGAGAAAGACGTTGTGAGAAACACTTATTGAGAAAGACATTGTGAGAAAGACGTTGTTAAAAAAACGTTGTAAGAAAGATATTTATTTTGCCCTGCTTCTTTTAATCGACAAATATTCGTGATAGATAATGTTTTGCATGGGCTGGGGGCTTTGCATCTGTGATGCCTATGTTTATACAAAATTTCAATCACAACACTATTCCCACTTCAGGTTATTCATAATGAAGGTGTCCTAGAAGATGAAGACGATTTCGAAACTTCTTCAAAGAAACCTGTCACAAAAAGAAGGAATGCTGCAATACAGAGTTCAAGCCTTACGCACCCTAGCTCATCAAATGAACCTAAGACCGCGAGCAACCAATCTAAAGAAACGATTGACACTTCTGTGAATAATGACGAAAAAGATCAAACAAAGTCCACAAAGTCATCATCAACCATCGAGCGCATTGTGGATTTGCTCGAAAATACCAATAACAAAGAGTGCCAGCTTACCTATCTAAGAGCGCTTAGGTACATGTATTAGGTTTTAAACACTTTTCTTTAGATCTAGATGTGGTTATTATTACATTATCCTCAAAAAAATAAACAAAGTACATGTACATGTATTTGAGATATTGACGTATGATGATCATGAATGTTTTCGACTGTTTGTTTGGTAAAACAACTACCAGTATATGTATTAAAATGAAGATTACTACTGATCATTATATCTTAAAAGTATTAAAAGATTAAATTAAGTATTTAATTAAAAGTAAAATTATTTTAAGAAATGTTCCATTCTATTGTAGGTTGCTTGGTGACACTCCACGTCATCGTGACGCCATAGTAGAATGTCAGGGTGTCAAGGTTATTTGCATGTGCCTGAGGTCAACTAGTACATCCGTCCTATTGCTTGCTTTGAAAACGGCGGCTCATTTTTTACATCTGTAAGTATAAATGAGTAGACATAGGGAGGGAATCGACAGCTTGAATAATGATGATAACGTGTGTGATAACATAGCCTACATATAAAGGTGGCCAAATAGCCCCTTCTCTTTCTTTTGTTACTTACGAATATAACTTCTTCATTTTGACGTAACTTTAAAGGTTAGAAATCATGATTTCGAATAGATTAAACCAAGTTCTTGTAGGTTTACCTAATTGTTCATATTTACATACATGTATAATGAATGCCTCAATGTGTTTAACTTATATTGTGTTTTCCCTGTAGAACTGAAACGGAACCTGCAGTTTGGCAATTTGTTAACGCAGAAGGTTCGAAATCACTGCTTTCTCTCGCGGATCATCGACATCCTGACGTCTCAAAAACAGCGTCGTCTATTCTGCTCACTTTTGTCAAACATGACTTACTCCGTCCTTGTTTAGGCAGTGCCGGGGCGATTCAGCACTTCATTGAGCGCATTAAGATTCAAGATAATGCACCAGTAGACAATCTACCCTTTGTAAACGCTGTATGTCTTTTCTGTAAAGAGGTCGTAAATCGGGCTAAAATTCGTAACGCCGGTGGTCTTGAGCTATTTTTGAAGGTGCTGGATAATCCTGAGTATTCTGTGCTGCATTTTAAACTAGTAAGTGCTCTGGTGTTTTTCCTTTATGATGACACAGGAATGGAAATACTTTTGCGCAATGATATGGTGCGAATTTTGATGGATGTGTTCAAGAAATGTGCAAAAATAGAAGACATTAAAATGGAGGATGTGCTCTTAACGCACGTCAAAGGAAATGATGATTCGAATGAGAATTGTGATGAAAGAAATAATTTATCACAAAATATAGACAATATTAGCGATGCTGCTCCAAGTGTAAGAGAGGAATCAAATGAAATATCTACAAGTGAGTCTGTTTCAGGTGACATGACTGAAACCTACGAATCGCTAGACACCACCAAACGAAACAAATCACCAGGCCCAGTTGACGTTGCATTTGATAGAAGTTTTGTGATCACATCAGAAGATAACACTATAGAAGAGAAAAAAGAAGATAGAACAGAGATAGAGGGGCAAGACCAAAATGCATCAACTTCTAAACAAGTTCCAAAATATAGCATAGACAGTCCAACTTACAAAAGCATGTCAGACTGGACGTTTGAAGCAAACGAATCCGGTCCGATGAATATTTTCGATGCCCAGAAGAGCCAGCAAGTAGGTTCGTCATGTGAAGAACTGTCTATCCCATATGACTCACCCCCGCATAGTGGTCCCTATACCCCAATGTCCACGAGTCCGTACCATTCCCCGTCCTGGTCGTGGACGAGTAGCCCCAGCCGATCCATATCACCAACGTCCTTTTCAAGCGGCTCTGCATCGCCAAGGAGGGAACATAGTCCGTCATGGTCTCATTCACCGGGTTTCTCCGATTGTTCTACCATGCAAAGAAGTACTTCGGAAGGTGCGTTATCAGATATGAGTACACTCTCGTGGCCCGGAAGTAGTCCGAATAGGTCAAGGTCGGTTTCGCCTGTGGCCGACGCCGATATAATGCCACGACCTCTTTCGCCGTTGTCGTCCCCTCCAAGGTCACCCTCGAGCAATGAAACTCGTGTCTGGTGGAGCTCACCGTCTTCTCCTTTACAACACTCTTCCCGAACTATGGAACAGACCGGAGGCGAAATTGGTAATGTTGACTCGACTAATCAGACCAATGAACCTATTGGTAAAAAACGCAAACGAAATCCGTCAGATCAGATAACAGAGAAAGCAGCTGTTGATAAAAGCTCAGCAGATGATGCGCTACCATGTAGTCAAGACACGACCTATTCCTCACCATTGTATAAGGATCCTGTTTATGAGCAAAGCATGTATACCGACTTTGGAAAAGCTTTGAGAGGGGAGAATATTTTCCGCCAGGTATCGACCGACAGTACTGTACAAGGTACTGCTATAGAGAAGCGATCACAAGACAAAAACAATGAGCGTGGAGAAAAGGGTATTGAAACGAAAGATAATCAGAAAACACCAATCGATAAACATTCCAAATCGGGAATCACTAATGAAATTTTAAAACGGACTTCATCGGAGGGAATGCTTCAACGGCCGAAGAAAGGTGATGTGGTAAGCAAAGGCGCATTCAAACGTCGACGGAGCGATCGATGGTCCACCAGCACAGATAGGTCCGTAGATGGTAAATCAACAATGGTTGGTGCTGATTCTCAAAATGCAATCGATTCAGCTCATTCTAGTGTTGCTGATGTGAAATCAGTAGTTAAGCCTAAGCACAGTTCAAATGCAAACAAAAGCGAGGACATAAACAAAGCTTCTGCCAATCCTGCTAAAACAACTGAAGACTCTATTTTAGTTGTACTCTCCAAACTCTCCTATGCGGAGGAACCTAGTGCATTTTTACTATGTCAAGATGTTGTTGAAACATTGATTTTGTATTTGCTATGTGCCAAAAGACCATTCCATCGCGCTGAGCGCATCTTGCACCGATTGTGCTCGAATGCTAAATGCTTTGCATGTGTCATTAAATTGAACGTCCCAATCCTATTACACTTAGCATCTGTATGCCACTCCGACAACGGACATAGTGATGAGAGTAAAGTAAATCTATCAAAGGATAGTTCCGGTAAGAAAAGAATGGAAGACAAAGACAGGAAGGATCGTAAATTAAACGAAACCATTGAACGCGACGAAACATCAGAAAAACTCGATAATTTCCACAACAACTTAGACATACAATCAAGCTTTGACAACACTCTGACTGAACCAGATTCTGTGCAAGAATATTCCAATCCAATTCGAATCAATACCAAATGCTGTGACGCATTAAAGGATGTCTTGACCCAAGTGAGTCTAGTGCTGATGTCTGAGTATGGCCGTGGTGTTGTGCAGCACGTGATGCTGAGCGGAAGTGACGTTGATAAACAGACATGTGTCCTGGCGTTAGCTATTTGTTGTAGGTAAGTCATAGAAAGAGATCTCATGTTTTTATAACACCAATTCTGTTTGTGTGTCGTTCCAATAAGGGCCACTGCCCTCCTTATATTCTACTTACATGTGTTTGTTTGCATTTGAAATTACAAGTTTATCAGTTACAGCTTACTATTTGATGTTTTCGGCTGTGTAATATATTGTCAGACATTTCACTGACAGTCCTCGATTGTCGAAATGTATTATCTTTCAACTTTATATTTTCAACTCCTGTAATGAGTCGTTGTATTGAATAACAGTTTTATTATATGAAATATCCTATTCCATCTTTCCTTTTTCTTAGGGATAGTGATTTGCTAAAGGAATGTCTGGTTACCCGAAATGGCCTTCAAGTATTACTGGATCTGAACTTCAAACCTGATATAGGTAATTTTGATGAGTGAATACGTATAGCTTGATTCTTAGTGGCAAGAAGCGATTTTCGTTAAGAAATATTTATATTCTAATTGTTCTTTATCCCTTATATTTAGGCTGCATATTTTGATGATAAAAATCATGCAAATGTATCTCATAACAAGTACATGTATGTTAACACTGTGTTTGAATCAAAAGTTCACCTTTTTCTAAAGTCCAAATACATTTTGGTATATAAATATATTTTGTTATCATTTTATGAGACGTTGCTCATAAGCATCGGAGGAAGGAATACCAAGTATTATATATGACTGATATTGTATCGTATTCATGTTTTATAGGGGATATACCACTGATCTACTCCTCTAACGCATTGCACCGGTTAGCCGTTCAAACAGATATGCTTATGCTGCACCATGGAATCGGCATGCGATCGAAGCTACCTGCATTTAAATTCCTGGACCATGAGCCACACCATGTATTTCTATCACTTATGGAAGAATCGACGACTACCCATTCCTCATCCAAGAATAAGCCTAAGCTTGCCTTTCAAAAATGCTGCAAGGCGCAAAACTCTGACAATTATAAGAGAAAACTAGCATATGTTCGGGGTCAGATTCTTGAGGCCGCATCTCAACTGAAAGAGGTCACTGAAGTAGATGACCATGACTCAAAGAAGAACGATAGCACAAAAAGCGACGCGGTTGAATTCAAAGTGGAAGGAAAATTAGTCCATGCGGATGCCGAAGTCATGTGTAACAAGTCCCAAGTATTTAACGCAATGTTACGCGGACACTATGTGGAAAGTGGAAAATCTCAGATCGAAATAAAAGACGCTCCCTTTGTCGCATTTCGTATTCTTTGTGACATTTTACATGGTGACACTGCTGCATTTTGCGCTTTGATTGTATCATGTTTTTACAAAGTATCTAGTCATGATTCTGAAAACATTCCCTGCGATTCCATGGATCAACAAATGCGCAGTGATCCACATTCCGGTAAAAACCATTCTTCTGAAATGTCGTCCAGTAATAACATCCATTCATTTGCCGAACTATTGAAAGAAATCAACCAACCAGAGGACGTGTGCCTCGATATATTGCGACTTGCTGATAGATTTATGCTTCAAGACGTCATTCATGACGTAACAATGATATTCTATGGTCAGATAGTTAACTCAAGTAATGTAGTGCGGGTAGGTAAAGCTGTGTATTTTTGTTCTAAACACTTTTCATTTATTTTATTATCCCACGTGAAAACGAGGGGATATAGGGTTGAGCTTGTCCATCTGTCTGTCTGTCCGTCTGTCTGTCTGTCTGTCTGTCCCGCTTGATATAGGGTACTTTGTGCACGCGTGTTTGGTATGAAGGAGTTGAGCTAGATGTTTCAAATTTTATACACGTATAAACCAAGGTCTGAAGTCGTGCCTCGTCAGGGTTTCATCTCGATCGGTTGAAAATGGTCGATTCTGGAGCACTTTAAAAATTGACGATTTTAAACTTGTTTTCAGATGCCAAGCACTTTGTGCAGGCGAGTTTGGTCTGAAGCAATTGAGCTAGAGCTTTCAAATTTTATACACGTATAAACCAAGGTCTGAAGTCGTGCCTCGTCAAGGTTTTATCTGGATCGGGTGAAAATTGTCGATTCTGGAGCACTTAAAAAATTGTCGATTTTAACATTTTCACCCGGTGTTAAGTACTTTGTGCACGCGAGTTTGGTATGAA
This sequence comes from Hydroides elegans, assembly GCA_001703475.1. Lineage (NCBI taxonomy): Eukaryota > Metazoa > Annelida > Polychaeta > Sabellida > Serpulidae > Hydroides > Hydroides elegans. Next base: position 35,899 of record LQRL01059871.1, read on the forward strand.
GGAATTGAGTGAGAGATTTTTAATTAAATACACATATAAACCAAGGTCTGAAGTCGTGCCTCGTCATGGTGTCATCTTGATCGGTTGAAAATTTTCGATTTTGGAGCACTTTAAAAATTAGCGAAAAGTTCATATTCAGATGAGGAAATGTGGGTGATGATATAAGATCTTATCATTTAAGTACGTGGTATGTTCTTATATAAGCAAGCATGCTTATATACCGGTAAGCAAATTATTTTTTAGATAAATGAAATGATTTTTGATGTCTCGTCAGCTGCCCTCCAAAAACATTTTGCGTGTGACTTATACGCAATCATGCTTATATAAGCATATTTATAAGCAACCATGCTTATATCAGCATATTAATCAGCAAATTGATAGAGATGTGTTTACACCTATCTGGGGAGCCGGCTGCATTTGGAATTGGCTTACAAAAGTATTCGTGTTATATAAGCATATTTGCTATGTAAGTTAAATGATATATTTGTTTCACTGGCCTTGTCAGCTGCGTCTCAAAAGTATCTGGAATGTGCTTATAGAACAATAATTTAATGTAATAAAATTATCTTTTTGCTTCACTGGCCGTGTCAGTTGCCTCTCAAAAGCATTTTGGATGTGCTATTTGAGCTCGTACTTATAAAAGCATATTTTCTTCAATTTATAAATTGACGTGCATGAGAAGGTTGAACCTGTAATCTTTTTTTTTCTAAATCTGAGCGTCACATTGAATCTCGCTACGTATTCTCATTTTAAAAATGCACTAGTATTTTATATATTGGGTGATTATCCAAATATGCACATCATTACATATGGTTTTATTCTTTATTTTATAGGTATTGGAATTCGCCGTTTCCCATAACTGCACCTTGCTTGCGTCACGATGCATAACCTTTATGACGTCACAATGTGTTTCCTTGGAGACCAGAACCGCTTGGTATCACACCCTGAGACAAAGTCCGTGTTTGGAAGAAGTAACTGAATGTTGTTATGATGTCATCAAATCGCATTTGCCTCTTAAACTAAGTATTTGTAAATCTGATTAGTAGATTATCTGTGATGTACAGCGGAACAAGCTCAAACGTTGTTTATTGGGAGTCTTTGGTCAACAATAGTTGAAACTTGCGATTGCCAGAATTATAAAAACTATGTTATTGAAACAAAACATATAAAAGCACTATATTTTACTGTTACATGTTTTTATTAATATAAATTGTATATATTACTTAAATTTAGAACATGCTGAATGCAATATTTTCGTGTATAGGCCTATACATGATAAGAGGCAAATAGGATAAAGTTAGGCACATATTTTTATCATATTTTGATAAGTTATAGAGATAAGTTATAAATCGTTATTATGATGCATTTATTTATAAATTTCTGCTTTGTCTAATCAAAACATGTATAATATTTAAGAAAATACATGTAGTTTATTGATGGGCTCTTATACAACAAATCAAATTATAGCTTTGCCAACATCAAACGTTACTCAATTGTAATTTGCATCTAGTACAATAAAAGAACAAATTTTGTTACAAAATCTTGGCCGCTTATTTTCTTAATGGGTGAGTATTTCACAGCGTAAACGACACAAATAATCGCGACCGTTTGACCGAATTTAAGCACATCTTCCGCGTTTTAATCGTGTGCTTATAGGTCGAGTGTGAAGTTAAATTAGGGTTTACGTGAAAGTGTATGAACGTGAAAAGCTCGCTGTCAAACATTTCTTCGTAATCTATGAAATGAGTCTTGTTTAATTATGTGCATTTAATAATTTATTTTTCTAGTGGTCGTGTATTTATTCCAATATTTCCAATGACAAGAAATAAAACAATGAAACTATTTCTAGTTTTATTTTTGCATATAATACTTGTGTTTTAACAATTAAATAATAAAAAAATGCAAGACGACAAGGTGAACACTATAATATGAAGACTGTTGGATTTACACATACGTTGTATACTATACTTAAGAAATAACTGAAATAGTGTTAATAGAAATTAATCAAATCATTCCTATAAGCACAACCTGTTCAGGTTGTTTCACATGTAATTAATTTGACTATAAAGCTCGATCAATTCATACAAATAGATTAAAAGTTTGAGAACCTAAACTTTTATAGGATTTATGGAGTTTTCAGATTTGTTTAAATTTAAAATTTAACCTTTAAAATACGGGTGCGACATTTTATCATAAAGTTATTTAAATGTTAAGGATTGTTTTAGTAACATTTTCTTAATATTACTATATTGCAGTGTTTAAGCAATAAGCTGTGAAATAGCACATTGTAAAACATGTTTAGACAAGACATTTGGTGGATTAGGCTTTAAATTAAATCAATAAATCTAAATTTATAACGTATTTTGATTAACAACAGCACGGATGGTCAAATAAATCTGACACAAGCAATACATTTGAAATCATAACCTGGATCGACGAGCTTGTAAAACTTGCATATTAACTTTCACTCGGCAATCAAATAAATTTGTTCCAGAATTGCCTACTAAATTAACAGGAGGTTATCTTCACTAATAAAATAAACGTATCAATGCCTTGAAATACATCATATAAAACACAATGTATAACCAAATCTGAACATGAATGTACAGACCGTTGGCTATACATGTGTAATTGTAGAGCGTTTGTAAACTCCAGGCAAGATATGCAATACATGTGGTTTTTAGCCAAAACCTCTTGTGGTATTACCGGTAACTGAAAAATTTTACAAACATTTTTTTTCCGCGAATATAGAAGTCTTAAATATTTTTTTCCAATCGTAATGAAAAAGTATATTTGCATTAATTAAGACTACCTATCACATTGACTCGATGCAGTTAAATGCTAATTTCTAAATTATAAACGACCGGGTTCTTCTGCATATCTACGTCCAGCCGTTATCGACTGAATTTACTGTGAACCTAATTCTAAATGCATTACAAATGCAAATGTTATAAGCTAAAAGTCTTTTATCAATTTCGAAAATGCCTTTCCAATTTACTGTTCTGCAGGTTTCTTGCTAAGCACAAGTCTACACACTGGGCAAGTTCCAGACTGAAAAGTGAATAACATAAACAAATTAGATATATAAAACGTTACACAAGCGCACTGTTTTCTAAATAACAGAGCATTTCAATCATCACCTTGATTTGATTTAGCGCATTTGTTTCAATTCTTGGCATATTTTTGTTAGACTTGACACAGTTATATTGCGCTGACTGAGCTTTAACTAGAACATAGCTGGCAAGCCAGGGTGAAGACAATTACATTATAATATAATAATGTTTGAAGTTAATATAATCACGAAGTATATATTGCTTGTGTGTTAAGGTAGAACTGATTACCTTGACTAGCCATGCTTCGATGCACAGTTTGTGGAACAGATGCAGACAAGCCAGCTGTCTGCCGTCTTCGCCCTCCTCGAACTCACACAGACAGATCGGACACGTGGCATCTTTTGCTGTAAAATATAATTGAACATTTTGAGGTCATTGAAAAAACATGTGTTTCTAAATTAATGCTTTATCATGATACGTATAAATTTACTGTTTCAATTCTTGTTGGCTTAGTCCAAAGTTAAGTGAACGATCCATTGACAAGTGAAATCTTCGAATTTGCCCTTCCCCTCCACACCAAAGAATAGAAAATGTAATAATTCATCAATAAATCTATTTTTTTTATTCAAATTACAAAACCTTGCAAACGTCTTTAATATAACTCAACTGATATTCACAATACAAACAATCTATTACCAATATGCTCGGTATCTATGGTGACAATGGGTATTTTATCGAGGTCGACCGGTTCGAGAGGAGGAGGCGCTTGCTCATTGAGGAGCTCCGGGTACACGGCCAGCATCTGTAGGATCACGTTCTGCAAAAACGGAATAATGACGTGGTATTATGGGAATACCTTATGAAGGTTCAATATTGTTTGGTGTTTATTGCATGAAGGGGTCAAATTAGATGCATCGAAGCCGAAGGCTGAGTGCATCCAATTTGACCCCTGAGTGCAATAAACAACTAACAATATTGAATCTGAATATTGTATTCCCTTTATTACATGAAATAACAAAGAAAATCGTTACTGACAATAGTTAATTTTTGCCATGTCATAGTGAAGATAATATAATATATCTAATAATATTGACAATCAGGGTGGATTATAAAATTTTACGCTTATAAATTATCTAGGATAAGAAAACCATCTATGTGAAATCAATTATTTAAACATTAATTCTTGTTTATATTGTTTTATTATGAAAATTTGATTTCGAAAGTGCAATCGGAAAATAGTCCGGGTGCAATAAACAGAAATATTGCATCATAGCTTTTCCTTATAATTTCTTTAAGCGATGCACCCTGACCATGTAATAACATATAATGGTGAACTGTTTTAAAAGGTTTCGAGCTGCTAAACGTTATTTATGTTATAGAAAACCCAAAAGCAAACAGAACGCTACAAAAAGTGGATAGTCAATCTGAGATCTGCCTCTCAGTTTTCATTTAAAATTGCCTTATTATAATCCACTTAACCCTATTAGTTGTTTTGGTTCTCATGTCTTTTTTTCCTCATAGTAAAGATACGATTTTTCCAACTACCCGGTACTTACTTGGAACATAACCTCTAAGAGATCACGTCTGCCCTGTCTCATCAAAAGTAAATCCATGGGGTTCAGCTCAGATAGATCTAGGTCGAATGGGTCACGCATTGGGTCCATTTCTCTTTCAAGAGCATCAGTGTGGCTAAAAGAGACAATAACATACACGTTTATGAATGGTTATGTAGTATACAGTGTCTTTGACAATATATATTTACAGTTGATAAACGATAAGCAAAGCATATTTGAAGCATTTTACATTCATATACATCAGTAATTTAAGTTACGACCATTGAACAAAACTTAATCCGAAACGGAAAATATTAGCCTCGAAAACGTCTTAAAAACCTAGGGATTCATTAACAGAAAAAGAGTCGAAGCATTCTTTATTATATAAAATATCTTTTTAAAAACAGTTATAGTGGAAACTAGGTTGTTTTAGAATTAAAAAAAATATATATTTAAAACTTGATTCGAGTTTTATTAAAATCAGTTATATATAGGAATTCCAAAACATTCAGCGTCAACGTTCTGATCAAGTGACAAACGTTTACATGTCACGATAGCATATTGTTCCTTTAAAGCAAGAATCGCTGAAAACCTATTAACGAAAGGGCACATGTGAATATATCAAAATAAGAAATAACGGTAACTGGTCAGTTCGTACCTTTACAACTTCGTACCATTTTGGTCAGTTCGTACCTTTTATTTTGGTCAGTTCGTACCTTTTGAATTAGTCACTTCGTACCTTTTTATAATAATATATCTGTAAGTGATTTGAATAAAATTATTTATTGTAAGGATTTTTTTTTAATATTGGAGGAAACAAATACCAAGTTTTTTTTTTTAAATTGGAGGAACTTTAGAAAATGTAAGTTTTGACTGAACATTATTCAAGATGTTTATATGCTGATGAAATGAAGACAAATTGTTATTAAAAATATAAAGCATTGGTTAGTTGAATTTTTCCTCACTCATAAATAATAAAATTACGGTCTTCGTCAAAATTCTGAAATGCAATTAAAGGATTAACGTTTGGCACTGCTGACTCAGGTTGTATACGGAGTTGATTTTTTCCCGAGTTAATCCTTGAGTTGATCCTTGAGTGAAATGATCCACTCAAGTGATATTGCTCACTCAATTTAAGGGAGACTCATTGGCTGTCCCTGAGTTAAGGGACTCTTATTATTTTTGATTAAAAAAAAAAAAAGAAACTTGGATTCAGATCAAATAGTATAAATTGCGAAGCATAGTTATCTATGCTTGTTTAATAAGCTTAGTAATAGTTACATATATATATATATATGTAACTACATATCACTTATCACTTAAATCTAAATTTTAAACATATGATTAATTAAATTAAACCAACAAAACAACATTTAAAACAAATTGGATACCAATTTTAGGTGATAAATGACAATAATTGAAAACGGTACGAAGTGACCAAAAAAGGTACGAAGTGACCAAAATGGTACGAAGTGACCAAACATCGAAGGTACGAACTGACCAAAAAGGTACGAAGTTAAAAGGTACGAAGTTGCAAAGGGAGGAACTGATCAGAAAGCGAAATAACTATTGAAAAGAAGACACTCACTATCGAATAGAGAATTCTGGTGGTTCTTCAGGGCCAAAGAATTCCTCCTCATCTTCCGTTATCCAACCTAAAC
>LQRL01059895.1:5858-18538 GCA_001703475.1 Hydroides elegans
TTTTTCTGCTCCAAGCTGGCTAGAAAAGGAGGAACAGCTCAGCTGGCTTGGAAAAAAGGAACACCTTTTTGCAAAAATATTATGTCCAAAAAAGAATATTTTGTTGTTGTTCGTCTTCATAAAGTTGTTTTAAGTTGATTTAACCACTTTTTGAAAAATGTGTCGTGGGGTACCCTTCACGTTATAACAGAATACAGGGAATGGACACACCCAAAACGCTTCTTTAAACAAGTCGCATTGTTTTGCTTTCTTTAAGGAACACATAGCAAAAATGTGGCCAAGCCCTTGATTGAATTAATCCAACTAACCGCTGTCGCATATCAGCCCTTCATACCCAACATCACACTTGCAAATGAAATGGTCTCCTTGTTCGTGACAGACGCCATGGATACAGGGATCGGGGTCACACGGGGTCACGACCTCTGTAAAAGTGGTTAAAAAAATAAAAGTATTAACCAAAGCTCATAATTTCGTTTTCAGGCGCGGATTAAGAGGGGGCACACCCGGAGCACGCCCCCTTTTCGCCCTTATATGTAAGAAAAAAATTCGCCCCCTGTACAGTCTGATAATTTATTCTGTTGCGACCCCAGGTTCAATATTTTCTAGATCCGCGCCTGGTTTTATTTTAAAAAATGACAGAACATCAAGAGAGTATTTTTCAATATAAAGTAACATGTAAATTGGTTATTCAAGCATAAAGTCTACTAGTTCGAAGTTCGACAAAAAGAGAATAAGTTGGTTGAAAAGCAAACCGGATGCTTATAGGTAAAAAGAAAATAACATTTACGCATTTTCAATCAATATAAAAACTTGTAAATCAATCAATATAAAAACGACGTCACATGGATTATTTTTACAAATTTTCATTTACCCTGATCGCAATATCGTCCCTCAAACCCCTCGTCACACCGGCAGTAGACGTGGTCCCCTCGGTGGAAACACTGCCCGTTGTTGCAGGGGTTTGGATCACACGGATTCGTATCTGAAGTCATGGATTGAATTTTGTTTAAGTACAGTTAAGATAAAGTTGTATTGTTGTCTTTGTTTGGTTTGTTTTAATCATATAATCAAATATGAACTAATTTGTTGATTTGGTATCCCAATTCATGTTGAATGAGTGATTTGATCCCTTGCTTAGGAGATAAACCGCTTTTCATATGATATCATCAATCGCAAACGTCAACACCATGTTGTTTAAAACATATTTTGATCTTTGCTTAATGTTCACACTTCGTCATTCCGTGCTGCCATTGCTATGCATGGATTAGACTCCGTTTCTCGATCTGGGCATATCTATTCCGTAGAACTAAATTCCAAGAGCTTTAGTACCTATATTGCAGTATTACAAACTCATCATGTCCCTGTTTTGCGATACTTGAAATTGATCAAGTATTCAGGTACCTATTTCACAGTATTCTCCCTCAAAGTCCTCGGGGCATCGACACCCAAATCCTCCATCGTCGCCCAGGCATTCGCCGCCGTTAAGACACGGGTTGGGATCACAGTAGTCTGAAAAAAAAGATTAATTACAAACATAAAAAATGTTTTACATTCAAAATAATAAATTCAAAGAATCAAGTTGTTTGTATGGATGATGTGTTTTATAGAAATTTGATGATTACATTAAGAAATTTGATGATTACATTCTCCTTAGTTGCACATAAAATATATAAGTTTGAATGACAAAAATGTCAATTGATATTTTGCAAATTTTAATTGAATCATTACTATATATAAAATGAGGCTGTGTTATACAATCGATCCAAAAATCTCAAGAAAAGACATACAATGATGTTTGTATCAACATGTTGTTTCTAAATTAGTATTTTTCATGTTTTGTTTCTAATTAATTTGTTATATCAATAAGTTATCTTACCATTTCCACAATGTCGTCCATAATACCCCGGCGCACACCTGCACACGTAATCGCCTCTCAGGGGTCGTGGGAAACAAACCCCATCATTTTCACACGGGCTTGGTTGACAAGGACTCACATAGGGCGGTCGGGTCGGAGCGGGTGTTGTGGTTGTTGTAGGTTTTGTGGTGGTCGTAGGTTTTGTAGTTGTTGTAGGCTGCGTTGTTGTAGTTGAAGCGGCGGTAGACCCAGTACCGGTACCGGTAGATCCTGTGCCGGTGGATCCTGTACCGGTAGATCCCGGCGTACCGGTGGATCCAGTACCTGTTGAACCTGTACCGGTAGCTCCTGTGCCGGTAGATCCTGTGCCGGTAGATCCGGTGGCAGTTGAACCTGTGTTTTTTTGATTCTTTGAAAAGTCAAGTGTTTTATCAGAATTATCATGCTTTAATGCTATAAAACAGATCTAACGATTGAGATATCTTCATTTGTAAAAAATGTAAAATATCAATTTATTGTATAATGTTATGAAATAGGTATAAAATTATCTAAAAAATTAAGTAGTGGTCCCGTTGATTTTATGCTTTATTAGTTAAGGCTTAAGTGTTTCAAGGTTGGACTGTTTATTTTTAAAGTCATTTTTTATTCACCAGTTGGGCCGCGCATATATTGTTCCTGTTTCTTGTTCTTGGCCAGAACGCTATTGCAGAGAGTTTCGTCGCAGCAAAAGTGACAGGTCGTTTGTGGCATCCCTACTGCTGTACAGTACTCGGCCTATGATAAGGAAATAAACGAAAAACAAAAAACTATATATATACAATAAAAACTCACAAAAAAATAAGCAAATATATAAGTGTCTGGTCAGATTTCGAGCGACGGTGATCAACAGTTAGGCCCTGCTTACATACAATGAGCGATTCTCGTCGCCACTTGCGACTTTCACTGTTTTCTTTGTAGGACTTTGAAATTATTTCAAGGAAAAACCCCGTCGCTCCTAGCGATTTCAAATATTTGTGATTACATTTGAGCTATTTACAAAACCAATCTAATTAAATGCTATATTTTCTTTGAGGAAATGACCGATTGTTTGACGCTAGGGGCGATTATTGTCGCAAGTGGCGATTCTCGTCGCAAGTAGCGATAAGTGCCAAACAATGCACTGTAAGATACATGGGAAAATATTGAAATAAATAGATAAGAGATAATAGATAAATGGTGTATGTTATCACTAAAATCGTTGCTAGCGATTTAATGTAAGCAGGGTCTTAATCTTACTTCATGTGAGCTTTAAGCGACTAATTAAACGTTTGACCAACTTATGAACACCAATATTATTTACTTAGGAGTCATGGTTTGCACATAATCAAAACTTGTAGCACAGTTTTTTTATGAAAAAAGAAATGATGAAACAGGGTACATGCATGTCTTTTGATCGTCCTTACATATTTCTGATAAAAAATTGTAATTAATAAAGTATGTTCAAGAAGTATAATAAATCATTATGGGTTAAGATGAACCACTCTAGTTGAAAGATTATTAGACATGTCATGTTATCGTCTTGTTAAGAAGAATGTCACATGCTCACGCACGCAAAAATATACATGTAGTAAATGTATATTACATTTATCAAACTGTTAGTGTAACTTTTTTAACGGATTTATGTTACAACTGGATTCAGCAAATCCATTCTCTACGACCAAGGACAGAAATCGCTAAATGTTGAACCGGGGGGCGCAAACAGTATAAATCATCAGACTGAACTGGAGGAGGGGGCGCAAATTTATTTTGTTTTGTCTTACATATAAGGGCAAACAGGGGGCCGTGCGCCGGGTGCGCCCCCTCTATATCCGCGCCTGGAAATCAATATTTTGAAATGAACAGATACCACATTATTCAATGCTACAATTTTCCCCAAAATAACTATAACACAAACTGTACTTCTACTCACAAAATGCTCCTGTTCTTTGCCACAGAGCGTCGCATGCTGGCAGCCCTTGTCGACTACACTGATTCCATTCTCATCGGTTAATATATGTGTCATGCAATGGGCCTGAAACAAAAAAATATATAAATAATTAATTTTACTACATGATTATTTAAGTTAAGATAATACAATGATGAGTTAGGCACATCAAGTGATATTATTCAATATTGATTATGTGGAAGTTAATGTATGAGTCATGCAATGGGCGTGAAAACCATAAAATTATTAAAATGATTAATTTTACTAAATGATTATTTAAGTTAAGATAATACAATGATGAGTTAGGCACATCAGATGATATTATCAAATATTGCTGATGTGGAAGTTAATATAAGAGTCATGCAATGGGCCTGAAACAAAGAAATTTGATGTTGAAATTATTAATGTTACTACATGATCTTAAAAGTTAAGATGATACATTGACAGGTTAGGCGCATCAGAGGATATTATCCAAAATTGCTTATGTGGAAGTTAATATATAAATCGTGCAATGGGCCTGAAACAATAAAATTACTAAAATAATTAGTTTTACTTAATGATCTTTAAAGTTAAGATAATGCATTGATAAGTTAGGCACATCAGGTGATATTATTCAAATGTGCTTATGTAGTAATCATAACCAAAATGTTTTTTTTTTGTTTTGTTTTATAGATTTCTTCATGAATGTTATGTAGTCTATATGTTGATTCTACTATACGCTGAAATAAATGTCAGTCACTCTCTCGAGATGAAATTCGGACACAGTCTGAAGATACAAGTTATGCATTGATCAAGTAATCCATAAGTAAGGTTCACCATTGTCTCAACGAAATAATGTTTTTTTTATCAAACCCCAAAAGTAAAGACGAAATCGCTCACTTACCCCAGGTGCACAAGTGACAACTTTCCCATTGCTATTACATTCTTCTTCCCTAGCAGCTCCCTGACAACTCTGACACTGAACTGCACTAGACCGAAGGATTCTCTCCAGCTCAGACGGCACTGAAATAAAAAAGGTGTTATCGATAATGACATGGCTCAATGACAAAAGAGCAAATCTTATTTTTAAAAATATTCATGAACAAATTGTTCATAACGATGTTAAATAATAGTAAATCATCATGAAGTTTGTTCATATCTGAGTTTCGGTGCCCTTTTCAAATACAATAAGAGTTCACATCTGATATACGTCGCATTGTGAACAATATGACTTAGGTCGCGCTCACGTAAACGAAAAAAAAACACAAAAACCGAAATTCTCGAAAGCCACATTGGTATAAAACATAGCAATTTATTCCCTCTGTGCACGCGAAATTTACCACTTTTTTGCGTCAACGCGCCTTTAACCTATAAACAGTATGAAAATCGACAATACTTACATAATCTTGACGCATGAGCTGAAATCACAAACAGACATAAGACACCAAAATACCTCATGATGTATCCAATTGTAGATTTTCTATGTTGTGACTATGCTTTAATCTTTGTTATGTATTCGGCAAGGTAAAAACATCTTTACATGATAAGATAAACCCTTAAGGTTCTATGACAAAAGCCCCGAAGGACCTAAGCCCCGAAGGACAGAAGCCCCGCGATTCTGGCAGCTAGGACAGAAGCCCCGAGATTTTTTTTTTTTGCATTTTTAAATAAAATGAATGCTTTATTTGTTTTATTCACTGTTGGATTATGAACATGATTGATTAATGTTGCTATGGGACTTCGCATTAGGCATCATCGATTGCAATTAACGTGCCAATGGCACCCTTGATTGCAACGTGAATGACAAAATCACAACATATACAAAAACAAATCGACTAATCCGATCGAGAACGCACTTTATTGAAAGACATAATACAAAATATGTGACATCGATTATTTAGTTTTTGTTTCATCAAAAAATATGATTGATTTATCTGATAAATATGAAAAAAAATGTTTAGATGTATCGCGGGGCTTCTGTCCTAGCTGACAAGATGACACATATTACAATAAATAGGTTAAGATGTCACCTTATTTAAAAGGTTAATTATATATTGACACTTAAGATCTAGATGACAAAGACAAATATATATGATTAATCATGTATTTGAATCAAAGGTAAATGACAATATTCCAAAGTGTTCGTAAAATTAACTAAACAAAAATATTTTTTTCGGTTAGAACGTAGCTCGTGTGCTGCATATTTCGAGAATGTGATTATTAGGTGCGCAATGACGACCTAAGTCGACATGTTACCTTAAAGATTCCTTAAAGCAACAATTGTTGAGAAAACCTTGGAGAAATTGATAAATCCTTTCATAAATTGTGTCAAATATTGGGTCATAAGCTAAACATACGTCAAAGGTACAATGGAACAGTGTAATCTATTCAGGAAAAAAAATTAAATTAGCCAGGAGTATTCGATTTAAAGAATGAGTATGTTGCTGAACAAATTGAAAAATTGCAAGGGAAAAAAGGAAAAAAAGGAAAGATTTAAGGTTAACGTATTTTAAGGTCAGTAAGTTAACTCTATTGTAGTTTTGAGATCTTAGCGCGCAAACAATGACAAAAACCAAACACAAGAAAAATGACAGAGTTTCACTTTTTATTCTGGAGTAGCCTTCTTACATGATCAACAAAAAACACGCCCACAATATTTAAAAGGAAGAATGTGTTAAGCATACATGCCAAACATTTATAAACATTGTCTGAGTTGCATTATAGAATAGTGGCACAATATCATATAAATAATGTATACGACAAAAATCAACGCATTAACGTTACTTCATATAGATTCTAACAATCGTTCTCCTCACACGACGTCTCATCCGCGGAACTATCAGAGTCACTTAAAGTAAACGTAATGGGTTCTATATCCACTATTCCCTCAAGATGTTTCATTTTCGTTTCTATTTCTAGAACGTGACGGACCCGTGATGCCCAGTCCGCTATAGAAACATCATCTAGCTCCTCGTGCACTAATCTTTCAACGTCCCGTATCCGAAATGATGTGTTCCTATTAGCAACTGCCCTCTTTACTTTTGACCAAATCAATTCGATCGGATTTAGCTCACAATGTCGAACTGGGGTGCGCAGCGTAAAGTGTCCACTCATTTCTTAAATAGAAAATGTATTCAATCTATATTTCTCTATTTCATTTTATCTTTCCAAAATACATGTCTACTCATATATGTATGCAATGTAATGTAACTACTGGATAGGAAAACTAACAATATAATCTCTTGTTAAAATGTCATTTAAAATGATCATGTATGCGCGCCATAAGGCCGTGTTCACGCAAACGAAAAAGCTCGAAAAATAGCACACAATCCGATATATTTGAAAGCCACTTTTGTATAAAAACATAGCACTGAATCCCCTCTGTTAACGCAAAAATTAAGGATATTTTTTTGCGTGAACACGCCTTAACTGTTCTTCTATGTTTATAATGAATATTATCAAACAAATACATGCAAGATCGTCCGTAATGTAGCGTATTGGTGGTTTGTGCTTCTTCACCAGCTCGTATAGTTGGACCTTCGTATTCAAGCTGGAATACCCAATATGATTGTTATTTAGCCAGTCCTGAATAACTGACTTCCGAGCGCTGCTTGAGGGCACAGAACTTGCTTCGGTTCGCACATTATGATAAGAGGCATTATCCAATACGATTACGCTTGGTTCTTCTAAAGCTGGTATCATCCTTTGTTCGAACCAATCTAGAAATATTTTCGAATTCATCTCACGATGATAATCACCGTCAATATCGGTCCCGGTGAACACTAACTAACACCCTTCTATAAAACCAGCTTTATCACTGCCAGCGTGTAAAATTATAAGACGCTGCCCTTTACCGGAAGGGATTCTAGGTAGTTGAATTTTCTTATGTTCCGTAGCTCCAAGAGCTGTTTCACAATTTTCAACCGGAAGCCATGTATACGTATGACATGTATTTTTGTTAACCCACGTCTCATCTAAATACACAATTTGATAGCCCTAGTTCCGAAAACTTTGAATTTTTCGCAAATACTCCGATTGTGCTTTCACAACATCGGGCTGTTCTATTACAATCTTTTTATTTTCCGTCACTTTTTTCCATTTGAAACCTAGTTTGATTAATTATAATCGCAACTTATACAGTTTTATTTCTATCCCATGTTCCTGCTCTAAGCGATTGCGAATTTTAGCAAGCGTCGGCAGCTGTTTTTTCTGAATAATAAACGTGAACGACGCGTCGAATAATGTCAGCGTCGAAAGAGTCAACATTTGTTTAATTTTCTGGTTCAAACTCTGAATTTTCATCATTTTGATCGTCACTTTTGTTAATAATATTTTGTATAGTCTTACGGTGTAAACCAAAAGCGTCAGATAGAGATTTTATTACATTTGAAAAAACCTTGCCCCTATGAATAACTTGAATCTTTTTGAAAAAATTGTGCATAAGCAAAACATCTTCACGCTTTGTTTCATTAATATTAGAGCGTTTTCTCATTTTGAATAGCTTTTTGAAAACAATAATTTTTGTAATAATGCAAGTGGGGGTAGAAGGGAACGAGGCCTTTTATTCGAAAAAAAGATGAGTTTCTCAATATCATGAGCATTTTATTCGCACTGATTTTCTCATTCAGCTTAGAAAATCTTGCAATAATGAATTAATTAAATGCAGTCCGAGTTGATAGAATCTATGCCCAGTATGAAATTATATTCCAGAAATGTATGAGGTTAATAACATAGTGTAATCAGACATGGACACACTCGTGGTTTATCCTCCAGCAGCATTTTAGACGTCTGAGCTCTTATAATAAAGCAACATTTTAAAATGGTATATAGCTTTAGCTTTTTTTGAAAAAAAGTCTTATTAATGACCGGACCTTAAAATAGCGCCTGGTCATTGTTTGGGGTTTAGATCTTTGACATTTGTGAGCTATTACCGACTCTGATTCAGGTCAAAATATATGCAAATTAACCCCTACACATGACCTTTTGAATATAAGGGATGTTCCACAGGTTTGGCTGGACTTAAAAAATTCCGGATCTAAAAGTAGGGTATACACCTATTTACAAATTAATATATCAACTATGCAAATGTAGTTAATTGCTAAGCAAGAAACTGCATAAAATAGTACAATTTTGAATTTTCTTGTTTCGATAAGATAAAAGATATAACTTGTTTTCCGTGCGCTAAGATTTCAATACTACAGTAGCTCCAGTCATATGTAACTACGATAGAACAATTGCTATTATACTTATTGTCACTAAATAGGGTTGTATTTCTAGATATTGCATGCTAAAAACAAGCTTAATCTACCCATATTGAGAGTTCGAGCCGGAATCTGTGTCAACCAAGACTGCTACTTTCCTTGAAGCCACAACTCCATCTCGGATCGGCAAATAGTTTTCATCAGACTAAGAATTTCCTTATTAAGATACTTTACCATATTATATTTCATTCACTTAGGTTTATACTAAATTTGATTATTACTTAACTCTTATGTCGGATTGTGTAATAAAATGTTGTCATAAAGCGCTTGATTAGTATCTAGCGTAAAATAATGGAAGGAACACATGTCCCATTTAAAATGTAATAAACTAAGAATAAGAAATAAAATATAATTATAAGCTAACTAAGATAACCATCAAATTACTTAGAATCGACAACTTCTAAATATATCTTGTGCAACTGAAATTATGTTGTAAACTCGGTATCCACCCAAAAAGTCTCCGGTCAAAAAGTTTCCGGCCATAAAGTCTCCAAAAGTGACAGCATGTGCCAAAAAGTTTCCAGCCAAAACCTTCCAGCCATTAAGTTTCAAGATGTAAAGATTAAGAAATAAATACCATAGCTCTACAATTTTACTCTGGTGTCTTATCTTAGTTTCACAACTTTGTAATTACCAGGGCCCATATGCATGAAAAATCTTACATGTCTGAGTGCACAAAATTAAAGGTTAGTGACATTACCTAAACGACGTCATATATATCAACACTCTTCAGGTTTTCATTTGGTAATTTGTACGTGGGTGATTGTTATAAGTAGTACCCAGGTCGAGGACATCTCCTTTTCGGGAGACGGTTACCAGATTTCGTATATTTAGTGACATACATTTTTAAAAAGGTAATTAAACAATGACATAGAAGAATGGGAGAAAAATGACAATATTGAAATAATCGACTTTTCATTTTGATTCATTATTCTAGAAACAAAGATCGGGCAAAAAAACCAAGAATGGAGATTCAAGCTAATATACTCCTATAAACACTGACGCATTTTCATGAAATTCCTATTCTTTGATTTTGTTGCACATGCGTTTCGTTGTGAATCTTTACTTCTTGAGATGCGATATTACCTAATCGAATCGATTTTATTGTAAGAAATTGGTAAACATTAAACATTAGATTATATGAACCATTGGTAAGACCTGAGAAGAACTTATGTAGCAGTTTATATGCGTATTAAATAAAGTTTGCAGAAACACACCTCAGTGAACAAGGGATTTTATGGACCGGTTTTGTTACATTTTTCTCTATGTCGATTGACGCGTTGGCATCCTTCGTCTTACACTATCTTCTTTTTTTTTTAATATTAGTTATCAAATAATTAATTATCTTATAATCATTTAATAGCACAAACAAACTAGAAAAATAATTTAAATACCTACTGTTAATCAGTGTAAAATAAAACTATCTAATCATGCAGCGGTTAATCAAACCTAAGATCCATTGACAAGTTGTGATTCAGAATGTTTCTGTTTTAATGGATGAATAAGAAGTTCTATATTTTTACCGATATAACACAATAAAATCGATTTGTATAGGTAATATCGCATCTCAAGAAGTTAAAATTCACAAAGAAACGCATGTGCAACAAAATCAAAGAATAGAAAGTTCATGAAAATTCGTCAATGTTTATAGGAGTATATTAGCTTGAATCTCCATTCTTGTTTTTTTTAGCCCGATCTTTGTTTCTAGAACTATGAATCAAAATAAAAGTTGATCAATTCAATTATGTAATTGTTTTCCCTTTCATCAATTTTTAAGACGCCATATCTTGTTAAGTTGAAATTGTTATATTGTGATATTTTCGTATTTTATGCATAAACGTATTTGTAATTCAATATATACATGAAATTGTGAAATGTAATGAATGGAATTGTTTAATTACCATTTTAAAAGCATATGTCACTAAATAAACGAAATATGTCAACCGTCTCCCGAAACGGAGACGCCCGTCTTCTGAAACGGAGACGTCTCCGTTTCGGGAGACGTCCTCGACCTGGTACCTGTTTGAAGTGTTGCTAAATTTTACATCAAACTGTTTTGTCAACTCTAAGCACTTTAAAAAACAACAATTTGATTCCTTCAGACATAACGTTGGGTTTAATGTATACACAATGTGTGGTGCATTTCGAGTAATAATACGAGTTCTTTTTAATTGATTTGAGTATTCAGGCAAGAAACTGTTATACATTTTGTGAAAAAAAAATTGATCATGTTGTGCCATATCTCAACCTTTTAAAGTGTTTATGAGGTATCAGTGTAGATATCGTCTTTCATATATCACATTAAAGTTATTATTATCGGTAATGAAGTGTAATAATTATATTTAGCACCATTAAGAGGAATAGACATTCTTTACGATTAATGCTGTACGGGTTTCTTCATATTGTACTTTTCATGTCAGATATTTATGGATCACCTTAATAAAATGTACATGACATCACATGAACGACGTCATGATATATCAACACTCTTCAAGAATTCTCTTCAAGTTTTCATAACTTAACAAAGGCGTGGGTGATTGTGATAAAAAGTACTTGTTTGAAGTGCTGTTTATTTTGATATTGTACTGCAATATTAATGCGTTTTATTGAACTAGTTGAGCCTTTTAGACATTACAGTTGATTAAATGCATGTTAAATCAATTAGGAATTTCAAATATCAGCACAATCTTTCTGAATTCATGATAAGAAACCATTATATACACTGACGCAAAGTAAAAACGCAAGTGTAAATTCAAACTGCTGTATCTCAAAAAGTAATCAATGTATCATCGTCAAATTTTCACAGAATATTATTTTATATGTTGTTAATCCATGCCCAAGATTTCATTAACATCAAACGTTCAAAACGTATATTAATATACCACTTTTTTCCATGAAGTCACATTTTTTTAGCATTCAAAATTATGTATGACATGCTCAAGTCTCGTTTAACTGTATTTCAACGTCACGCTTGTGGCGTAAGAAGTCTTGTTATAATAAATGGAGTTATTTTGGGTCATTTGACGGCGGTCCTTTGTTTTATTGTACCGTACAGCGCTATAAATAGGGTATTGCCCCGGACTCAACAAAATAGCGTTTTCATAAAATCTGTTATCAGATTCTTGTTGGTAACATTAGAAAGATACTGTATAGTGTATATTTTGCTATTTAAAAGTAAATCGACGAATTATTTCGCTTGCGCACGATCATTCGGACGTCGTCCACGTTCCTTTAAGAGTTTCGTTTCCACATCCTGTAAGTTCGTATCCCATTGTCGCGCTGACAATTTTGCTCTTTCTATCGACTCATCGAGTTGTTATGCCTCACTTGACCCAAATTCGCTTAACCGCTTGCATTTTGAAATGGATATTGAGGATGCGATTTTCGCGCCAAGCGATCGTAAGTATGCGAAGAAAACCTTGTTTTCTCGTGCTAGATATTTTACTGCTAATAGCCGGTAAGCTGGCGGTAACATTTAAATCAGTTTACTCAGGATAACACAATAGCTGCCGCTTTTGCGAGTGTTTTTTACAAAACATCATTTTCTAGCACATCGATATTTGTCTATCTCTTACGTTCATAGAGTTGTGGCGTTGCGACCTGTGTATATTTTGATTTCAAT
>LQRL01059932.1:12544-23537 GCA_001703475.1 Hydroides elegans
CATATTTATATTTTGAGATACTTAATTTATATATTTCTGGTTGGAAGATTAGTATCGCGAAAATAATGAGATGATTTAAATCACTGGGTTACTGTCGAAAAAAGGCTCCCCATGGTCCGCCATTTTGTTGATTTTAGCCCATACTGTATAATCACATGATCACAAAGTATAATTTATGTCACATGATCAGTATAAAAATTGTGTTGCTTTTTTTTGAGAGATAAAAAAAGAAACAATATATTGCGCAAAACATGCCTGTTGTATAATGCAAAGGGGAGCGGAGCTCCCCTTTGCGACTAGGGCGTATGTCTCTTTGCGGGGAATGTAGGTGCCTGGAAAGTGGAGGAAATTACGTGATTTGATTTTAATACTAAATGGACAAAAAAAATGGTTAGGTCATTATGTGACATTAAGGTTCATGAAGCATTTTCTAAGGATATCATGTAAGTGCATATGTTGATTGGGAAATGAACACAAAAGGTACATCAAATGACAGAGTGACAAATGACAAAGTTTTGATCGGAAGTCTATTTAATCTTCGTGTCATATCACTTTTGTATTTCAAGAAAGTGAAAACTTTTGACTTAAGAGGAAGCGTTTAGCTGGCTTTTTATGGTAATTTCCCTATATAAAATATTTCATACATGTACGTAAAGCCTACATATAAGACTCGACTGAATATTGGAAAGATAATTAGCTAAATTAAAGTAATTTTGACTTAGTGTCCTAGAGTGTATGTCTTAACTAGTTTGTTTCTACAATGAGATTAACATACATGTTATACCTTATGTTTAAAAGGTTATCTAGAGGTAAACCACATTACATTGTTAGAAATACAGTTTCATGTATTTCAATTCACAGAAAACAAAAACCGTAATTTTTTCGCAAATACAAAGTGGCCAGCTCCGTAAATACCTCATGTAAATATACAGGGAATACATATGGGATTGGCCATGCAATATTTAAACTAATGATCAATGTATATCGAGTCTATATGCGTGGGCTACTTTTATCGATATTGAACAATACCCAGACCGGGTAAACATCCAGCCTCACATACATAAGTACATGTACATGTATATAAGATCAATTCTAGGGCTAGACTAGTGTGGGGAAAAAACTAAAGAACAGTCTCAGAATGTTTAATTCACCATATAGATCATATCAGAAATTAACTAAAGTGGCAAATTTCCTGAATTTGAATTCCTTTTAAACGTCAGGAGTTTTCTTATGTAATAAATAGCTCTTGAAATTGTCAATTATCCCCGACTAAGTTGTGTACACAATAATTGTAACACAACGAGAGATAAATATAACCTTAGACCTCGCCCGTATGTAGGCCCTACAATAAACGTATTCAAGTGCCACTCACCTGGTCCTTCAAAGAGCCACTCATCTCCCGCTACTCTCTTCTCTCCATCATCGGTCTCGAAATCCAAGATGGCTCGGATGCGCAGGGCTGAGTTGGCGGGAACGACCTGAAAAAATAAACAACGATTGAGATCAAGTTACAAAGAACGGTTTTCATTTATTCCTTTGGCGTTCGAGTAATGTAAGTACAGTGAAAGACAAGGTTATTTTCATTGAGTCTGCTCAGAAATACAGCTTAATATCTGCAACGGGACTGCAACGAAAATGTTTTCAATGGATAGAGGTAAGAGGTAGGCCTAATGTCTTTTCCACGCATTGGATAGCATGCTCAGAGATACAGCTTTACGTCCAGGGACTCAACGAAATCTTGCTTTAGATGGTAAATAGTATGCCCATAGTAAGCCTATGGGAATTTACGCGTTGGAATTATGTGGTCCGATTCACTTCGTTAAGTTTTTACTTTAAGAAATTAATCGAGAGCCATTCTTATAATTGCTTTATATTTTCATTTTTCACGAAATATTCTTAAACATATATCGTGGAAATGTACACCTTTATCGAGCTCATCAAATTGAAGCAAAGTGTGATGTTAAGCGACACGGCCAACCATCATAAACTTTGGTTTTGATAACGGCTCTTCCTTTTTATTTCTTTAAGTGATGCATCCTAATCATATAATCATTCATAATAATCTCCATACCTTAAGGGGCGCTACGGGCTGCTTCAGCACCTCTCCTGGGTGCAGTGGAAAGGGCTCCTGCGTCAACCGGATCTCCTGGTCGGCATGCAAGAGACGCGCCTGGCCATTCTTGTCTTTTAACACTTCGCCGTCTTTGTCCTTGACAACGGGGTTCTCGATCACGCAGAAGTGGCGAGGGGGCACAGTGATCATGCGCTCGGGGCCGAATACGACTCTGTGAAAGATAAATTTATATTTGTATTTATTCTGAATTATCTAGGACTACCCGTTATCGCTGTTTATTATTATGGTGATCATGCGCTCGAGGCTGAATACGACTCTTTGAAATTGAAAGAACATGAAATTAGTGATCAGTATATTCTGATATTATATTTTACAGAAATACTATTGTAAATGTGTTTGATGAGGTATATTTAATTATTTGCATAAAATAATCGCGAGGGTACAACACCAGACCGGTGTCACAGAAGCTGTGTCATTTCTATCGGGACCGAATACGACTCTGTGAAATGGAAAGGGGTTGATAATAATTGTTCATGTATGTTTGTATTTGCTTCATAGTATTTCTTAAATTATAGCAAGTGATAACCAATTCCGGACCGCAGAAAACTGTTAGTACAAAAAGAATGTTGGATGAAGGTTTGTTTGTCGAAACACTCCAACCTCACAACCCCTCTTTCTGTGATTCCCGATTTCTATCCCATGCAGTATCCAACCCCTCATGGTCATTTCTCAAGATTGATTATCATATCCAACTGGCAGGCCGAAGAGTACCAAATACTCCAAAACCAAAACCCCCGCCCTCGCTAACCTTCCAAGAACACCCGATCCCTCATATGTATGGCTTAGGGCCTGTTCACACTGGAAGCGACACGCGACAATATACTTATATGTTCTTTATAAAACTTGCGACAGAGAATCGCCCGATTTATAAAGAAAAAATAAGTATATTGTCGCGTGTCGCGTCCCGTGTGAACAAGCCCTTATTCTGCTCACCTTTCATTGTCTTGGCGGATGTAAGTCTGCGGGCCGACCTCCAATCGTGTGACGTTGGTGTTTTGGTCGAGCACGTGCAAGTAGTAGTAAGGAGGCACGCGGAAGAGAGATTCGTCTGTGCGGCGGGAGGCCATTTTGTGTGGGTAGGAGTATATTGATGACTAAAGGGTTATCTGTAAAAGGAAGATGCGACATAATTAAGAAGGGTTCTTTGTTAAAGGATAAGATAAATGTGGATATGAATATTCGAAACCATGGAACTATGAAAGAGGGTTGCAGGGGTACAGCTTTGCGGTGGCATGATCGCATTTGCTGCGCGAGTGTCGTTTCATATGACGCTCTCACTCGGGAGAATGTACAAGTATATATTTTCTGAAATATATAATTTGAACGCTGTTTGCTTAATACAGGTTTATCCCGGTCGCGATTTGTTTCAGAAAAGGTTATTTCAACATGCATGATTAACATTAAAATCTACATAGTGAACAGAAAAATAAATTTAGGCATTTTATCGAACTGCCCTGCTCTTCACGATCACTTGAGGCAAAGAACGTCGTAATCATTCGTAATAGGTTAAGTTTTATATTTGAGATTAAAAAGCACAATACAATTTAAATCAAGCCAAGTTATACATTGTAATTATGAAAGCTTTTCCTGCTATTTGAAATTTAACTGACGCAGCTTTCGTTTCCTTTTATTCATGAAAATAACATAGTCAGAAAAATTATTAACAATTCATGGTTAACCTTGACAAACCAATTTTACAAATGTTGGTTATTGCAATCAGTCACACGTAGCCCCCTGGAATGACTAATTCAACATGTTTTTCACATGATCAGCCTATTCCCGTTCATATAATTAATAAAGAAACCTAGGGGGCGAACCTTATAAGCATTTATTGCAATTTTGCCATGTATTATGAATTGAGCTAACTTTTAAATCGAGATTCGTTTCAAAAAAATGCTTTACATTCTTGGGTAGGTGTAAATTTTAGATGCGATAAGCCTTACACTTTTAGCAAATCATTTAATAACTGGAATTGTTCAATTGTTGCCTTTTAAGAACGCATATTGTTAACCTAAGCAAAAATTACATTGATCAACTTTTACGATAATCGATTAAAAATCCAAGTTTAATTTTATCAATTGTATCGTTGACGTATTCAAATTGTACAAATGATATTCATGCATAGATGAGATAGATAATGCATACCGGTAGTAAAATGAACCAATAACTGTAATAAATTAATACTTACAATTACACAATTATCCAGTTCCAGTTATTTATTATTGCAGTGTACTGTCGTTATTTTTCCCCTTGCCAACTTAAAAGGAACCAATATCGAAGTAGGGCAATAATGAATCGGTGGAATAAGTGTAACAGAGTATTGATCTAGCGACAAAAAAATGCGTATTCTGATATCCAACGATCAATGCATATGTTTAATTTACCGAACTATACTCTTCTATGCCATTATGTTAACTATTATAGCAAAATACCACCCAAGCTTATACCTAGTACAAATAATTATTCGTCCTATTCCAAGACTGAAGTTTTACCGGTTTGTACATGTGCGATTCGTCCATTGACTAAACAGGGCTTGTGGTCATTGTATTTATCCTAGCTTACGTGGCAAGTCAAACACGGCAGTAGAACTACGTCAGTTGTTTTTCAACCGTAGATCTACTTGATTCTTTCCCACATGGTCATTAGTGTATTTTATCTGTTTTGTTGCACTTTTACGATATTGGAGTATCATCGCAAGTATCATAAAATATTTAATCGCCATTCATCTCCTGAATTAGATCTGTAAAACGTTGCATACATGTTGATAAATTTGGTCAGGATTCTAAATAGAACTCTATAATTTTATCATGAAAAACATTTAAGGAGAAAGAAACGACTGGTAGCAATACACTTTATCTCCCGATGTTTGTTGGTAAATGTAATACTAAATAGCTTAATAATTTTTAAACTAATATAAAAGTTACAACTGCACTTGTACTGCTAAAATAATATTAAATCCAATACTATAATGAAGATGGTTATAAGATATATAAAGTAATGTTATCTGCGTTTAGAAATAAACTATCCAAATTTATCGAATTCTGTAAAATACACAAAGTTGACAAACAAAAGACTGAATGCTTCACTTGCAAAGCTGAAGGCGAAAGATATAGGTTATTGCAACACCGTAGCGAAATTGCTAGCGTTAGCAGATTTGGCTAATGATGAAATGACGGGCTAACACTACACCTATGATTCACATGTTTACAGGCAAACCACGAAACCATGTGTGGATATAACCCACTAAACGTTATAGAGCGCCATGTTTATATAAATTTGTAAATACATGTACCATTATAAGGACGACGAAAACAAAAATCGCGAAACGTTTTATACATTTATAAGAACATATTCATGAAAATCTTAATCTTGATTTGTTTGATATATATAAGCTGAGGGCATGTGAAAAAAAAATCAGCAACAAATATATTTGACCCTCACTTGACAAATGACATTCGTTGCCCTTCGAAAAGATTAGAAAACGGTCGATTTTAATATATTCTGTCACAGTCTGGTACCTTTAGCGTCCGACACAACTAGACCTGTAAAATTTAGTGAATTCAGCCAAAAATTATGCAACATTGTTTTTATAGTACACACAATCGTAGTCATGCGATCGATCTAAACCCAATGCGTCATATGGGCTTGACCCAGATTTCGTCATTTTCTATTTTTAGACAAGGGGATTTCCATTTTATTAAAGATACTTTTAAACCAGGACAAATATATAGTTTGTTCATTTTTGAAAACCTTGAACATATTTCGATTTCTTCACCTTCTAGTTGCAATCAATTTTACAATCATATAACCAATACTAAACAAATATATTTCATCAAATCCTGGTACTTACTTGAACACAATATGATGAGAACACTTTCACAGTCCAAGTCAGAGGACTTATCACGGAACACAATATTATCTATGCTATAATATCATTTCATCTATTCACCTCCATATTAACTTATCTACAGTATTTTATGTTATTGCATTGATGGTGTCGCACTAAAAATTAGCTCGCTCGTTTATGAACGCGTTGGCCCTTATATACATAGTGAACACGTAGGTTTTGATGACTCGGCATTGACTGTGTCTTATTTTTATTATTAAGGCCGCAATACAGTCTTTCAGGGCATGATTCATTTGCCAAGTTGGCAAAAATTTATGCTGATCGCTTCGGAATTGCAAGGCTTGCAAACAATGGGCTTCGATTATGCATTATTGAATAAATGCATGGCGAGTTCTTGTTCCTATCGTTGTGATCAATGATTATTATACCTCGTCTTCAATGTAAACTTAGTTTATTCCTTTAAATAAATAACCTATATAGGACAGCCGGTATCAGTTTAAAATGAAGACGATTTAAATTTGAAAAGCTTTATATTTTTCAGAGGACCGCAGGCGAAAGAAAACCCGGGAAATATACATCAGACCAGAAGAAAAAAAATGCTATAAATTTGATTAAAATATGATAATAAATATTAAGTTAGCAAATGTTTTATTTTACTATTAAGGACACATTCTCCAGGGATATGTATTTGAATCGGGAACTAATGGATGGTGTGTGTCTTTGACAGGATGGTTGGGTGTTCGAACGCCGACCATGGGAATGCTTGCTTGTTTGCCCATTGCCTGGTTACCTGAACTATACGGGATACTTATTTTATAGGGATTTAGAAACTATAATTTTTAAAACGTTAACAACTATACAAGTTTAATTTATTAAGAGATTGTTTGTCAAACCCTTATCTAGAATAGAAAGCGTCCACAAGTATAGACAAAGAGCAGCACGAGCAAACGCATAATAATCATAATTTGATTATATTATAACAGGGGTGCTCCTTATCGGTTGCACGGTCGCATATGCGACCATCATTTTGTTCGCGCAGGTGTCACTTGAGACGACACTCGCGCCAGAGCAAATGTCAATGTTTGGAAATCCTAACTGCAAAAGAAACATTAATTTTTAAAATTCATATGAAAATTGCTCTTGCGCCTTCGACGCTCGCATTTAAGATGTCATTTTCAAAAAGAATATGACGCGCGAGTGTCATTTTTTTTCCCGCGCGAGTGTCGTTTTAAATTTTGTATTATGATGCACCCCTGTCATAATATCATGTTATATCATCTAATGACGTCAAAATCCAATCCGTCGCACCACCCCATCTAAGCAGTGAAAACGACGTACATCATTGCGAAGACATTTTAAGTAGATCTATGTTACAATACCTCGCGTAGCCAAGATTCCATGACGGGTATTGGATCGAGTTTTAATGATCAAATTACGTAACTTCAACTCAAGCATCATTGGACATAAGATTTTCAGTACTTAAGAGTATATGCATTTGCGCAAATATGAATATTGGGCATCATAAAATATATAAATTCCTCTAAACAATTACGAAAAGGCAGGTCACATGTTAGATTTTAAGGGCATGACCAGCTTTGAAATAATGACCAAATGTTAATCAGTAGTTTGGCCAAACGACTGGTGAATACCATACACTTGACTCGTGTGGATTATTTTCTCGCTCTAGATACCAAAACGAAATTCCACTGACATTTGACTCTTATTATAAAACAAATTTTCTAATGGTATTAATTCTTCACAATCGTCAGATTTTATGATTATTTTTATATGAACAGAGGTTTAAGCAACATTTCTATAACAGCTCTTGAACGATTATTCAGACTTCTTAAACAAAAACGTTTCTGGTCTTTAACTCATCTATACCCCAACCGTATTTTGACGTACTTTACGATGAACATCCAAACCGTAATAAACCGTAATTATTACGTTACAAGGTTTTGCTGCTTAAATATTGGATTAACGCATCGCTTATATCAAATTAAGGGCAGCTGAACAGTTTAAATTCATGATTTTGCAAACAGATAATAGAATTATTTAATTGGTTGGTTCTCATGACGATGTTTATATATTTTTTAAGCAATTAAAAATTAAAGACTCCATAATAGTTAAAAGTCTGGGCTTTTTTTCCCTTCAGTTTGTTTAGTGTTGCTAAGTCAAATCTCCTATTTATAAATTGTTATATTCAAACAAGCTCTCTTGTTGAAATCTGCAACTGTTAGAGAGGTCATTGACATAATTAACTTAAAGATCTATAATTACGCATCACGAGATAATTATGACATAACTCAGACCGCCATTATCAGTTGTAGGCGTGGCCTATACAGCTTAGTGGCAGGATAGGCATGCCATGGATCCCGGGTTCAAATCTCGGCCAAGCTATATAACATGATTTTTATTTCATTTCCGAATTTTGAATGCTGGGCAATATTATGAATTTATATTTTTAGATACTTTATTAGTAAATAGTTAGTCCCAATAATGTTTTATTACAAAAATAAACTAAACGGTATATTTTAAGGGCAAAACGTAATTTTTCACGGTATTTGGGAATAGTAAATTACGGCAAAACACGGTAGCGAAAGAGTTAATAGGAAACTGTTTAATTGGCTAGAATACATAGACCCTTACCAGTTCATCCATGTAAATCACCAAAAACTGTTTTTAATTTTTGACGCAGCTGAAATGAGTGCTTATTTTTCAGTGTATTTTAGTGTATCACAGGGCAGCTTTGCATAACGAATTCATCCATAGTAATGTTTAGAATATATCGACTAAATAATCATAACACTAAAAACGTTTCATAAAATAATGCAATTATGCGGATAAAGACGACCGAATTCACAGCCCCTGACGATAGATGTCTATCAAATCATGCAAGGTGTAGTAATACTCTATCGGATTTGACTTGGCCTATTTTGACGATTGGTCCTCACCAGTTTTATATTTATTGTAAACTCTCAATACAGTACTTGCAGGTTATCTAGGGGAGGTGGACATCATTTTACATTTACCATGAAAATATATTAGTAAACATGACAGTATACTCGTACATATGGTGAATAAAATATCATTAAAATCCTTCGAGCAACATTCGAGTAAAATCCTACGAGTACTTGATATTGTGACTTATCATGCTGTCGTTTCCGAGAAACTGGCGGATCGATAGCCAGAGTCGGGTCGGTCATCGATATATATAAGAAGAGGGGAGTCCATCACACTGCCTTTTGCTTCAGAAACATAATCGAATGATTGAATCACGTGGTCCACATGAATCAACACGTCCAGATCTATGCCTTCGTCATCATTTGAAAAGCAATCTTGAGTTTTTTTTTCGAATGTTTTACGGGACATCTAAGTGACTTTGGGTTTTCGTGTCATTAATCAAACTCAATGCCATACAAAAATATGACATTTAAATATATTTGTAAATGTATGGACGTTCACGTCCGAGGACCACAGTCCGCACTCCACATATTCGTAGCATGTTATGGCAAAAAATTGAAAATGGCAATTCGCTACCACAACGTTAGCCCACGATACTTCGTTTGCGCTAAATAGTACGGGATTACTCTCCATCTGGACATAGCATAAGGGCTATTTACGAGGTCCAAGGCCGTCAGTGGCCTACTTTTCGAGGTTTTAAGCTTACAACTTGTATTTCTGTGACGATATCAAATTGCTAACCGAAAGAAGGCCTGCATATTAAAGGTAGGCCTAATATTCATAGATCGACAATTTATTTTGAAGAAAAGAATTGATTATCATAAAATAAAACATGATTTCCGAGCAGTCGTCGCTGAGGCGACAGGCCCTCAGGGCGGCCCACCCATACTTTTCCTTCAAAAATGTTGTTCAATTCAAAAGTCGTAAAGCTTACTAAACAGTTACATTTCACTAAAATTTAGTGACTATTTAATAGTGACTTACTATATAATACTACGCGAAACACGTCACCATTATGTTGTTTTGTCATGACTGTGTTTAGGGGTCATTATATGTAACAAATTTGCTTTTATAAGAATAACTCTTTAATGCTCCATTTTTAATAATAATAATAATAATCGGTTTTTATATAGCGATTTTCCAGGTCTACGACTTGCTCAAACCGCTTTACAATATACACTATTACAATTTATTCTATTTATAATAACCGATAATTATCGAGCACCGCCACGTTATATGACAAATACTTATAATGGTGCTTTATTAAATTCCCTAACTACCTATAGCTGCAACATACGGCGCTTACAATATTGATCCCTAATCTAGCTATACAGCACACTGTGTAAGTATCATATAACGAGACCGTTGTGAACCCTAGGAGGTAGCTGAAAAACATTGAGATCTGACACGAGCCGGGCTCGAACTCAGTGCCACCGATTCAATGCGTGCTTGGCTAGTCAGCCAGTATACCGACTGAGCTACCTGACCTCCCAGAATTTTGGAAACAATGTTGAATGGAAACAATATACAGCTTATTGAGGCAGTCACTTTACATTAAACAGTTTATGAAAAATATAAGGAATATGCCAGAATTCAAGACCGGGCCACCCTGAGGCCTGGGCCGCCCTGAAGCCCGGGACCTCGTAGAGCTAATTTATCGTATAACCAAGGTCCAAGGCAGTGGTGAATGCGGAAGTAAAATTAATAAATTGTCTAAAAACAGTGTAAATGAGAATGACATGTCATTAAAATAATGTTAACAAGGAAATAGAACACATTGTTTTAATTTCGTTTATCGTTGTTCACACAAATATTGTACAACAATATAAAAATTCGGGTTACTTGTTTGGCGTTTGCGGTGTCAGCAAAATTTTGGAAGTGGTTAGCAGGACTGCATGACACTAGAAATCTTCACTTGATACCTTGATCCTCTTCTGAGTTTACGGCTTAAGAGGCCGCTCACGCGTATTCTACCTCCAGGAAAAAAACAGGTATAAGTCAAAAAGTTTGTTTACTTTATGGGCAATGCTATCCCACAATTCCACAGA
>LQRL01059946.1:0-10081 GCA_001703475.1 Hydroides elegans
TACAATATATGTATACAAATATACATCAACATAAATTGGTCAGTACCCTTTATTCTCTTTTGAAATACTTAAGATATCACTCTTATATAACAAATAATTGTCAAAAAGCAAGTAAATATAATTATTTTGATATTATGTGCGGAAAGCTTCATTACGTATAGGATAATGTGGGAAATGGGCTCTCTGAGCACATTATCCGACCTTATTTTCACTAAAAAGATACAATTCTTTAGACTGTCCTATTAAATGGAAAGGCCATTCAAATGCTTCAGTATTTTTTAAGCTCGCTCGCTTTTGTAAAAGCGAGCGAGCGAGTAAATTGATAAGTTTGGTCACTTTGATAGTGAACGTCCACACTGCGCTCGCTCGCAAAAGCGAGCAATTAGCGAGTGGATTGCTCTGTGACTTTACTTACTCGCTCGATCGCTGGAATCGAATAAGGCTGCACAAAAGGATATTCACGTTTAAAATAACAATATTCAATCCTTAATGTTTTTTGTATTGCCAACCTAAATGAAGGTATCATGCCATGTAATATTTATTTATTTATTTATTTATTTACTTATTTATTTATTTGATTTATTTATTGCTTTATATAACGTTCTATCAAATACTTGCTCAGAACGCTTAACAATACGCATTTGTAAGACGGTAATACATTATTTTAAAAACATTATACATGAATAAAATGAATTTATATGATAAACCGTAGATTGTATACATGACTAAATAACACTTTAATACTGAAAACTATTTAATACATTATGAATATATGCATACATTTATGTGACCAGCAATAAGAACTTTATAAGATGTAAACATTCATATGCAATTTTAAAGAGGTGTGTTTTAAGAGCTTTTTTGAACAAATGCTCGTTATGCGATTTAATACTATTTGGCTACGAGTTCCAGATACGAGGTGCAGCAACACTAAAGGAACGGTCTCCGCCATATTTAAGCTTTGTTTTAGGAACGTTTAACATGTTTTTATGACTAGATCGGAGAGCTCTGTTTTGTTGCAAGGGTATTAAGAGTTCGGCGAGGTATTCGGGTCCATTCCCGTTCAGGGTCTTGAAGGTAATATTAAAAACAAAATCAATAATGAAATATATTTTACAATATTAAATGTATTTTTTTTTATTTAACTAAATATTTACAATTATAAATGAACATATGCATTTTACTATATAGTTATTCAAAGGATTAAAATGAGTTCTCTCTATTTATACAAACTCGTAAATATACCTTGCTGTATGATTATATCAATTGATAGAAGATTTTGTTATTTAATGAATTGATTGTCTACGTTTGTGTAATTGTTACGTTCATATGAATTCTCATATGACTGCTTCAAAAACACTATAATTGATAATTCATATCAATTATTTTTCAACCTGTTAGGCACACACAGGAGTACCTAGTGATTTATTCGGTGAATATATCTATTTTTTTTTCAATTTCTATCTTGCTGGTATTTTCACAGAACATAATAGATAAAATATTGCATTTAACATTATTCTTATTTTCCTGGCTTTTAATACGAATAAACCATCATATATAATTGAAATAGTACCCTCGCGATAGGGAAAAAAAATAATGCCCAAGCCCGAAGGGCGCGGGCATTACTTTTCCCTATCCCTCGGGCCAATAATAATTTTGATTGGGTCCCTTAGGATTTTATTTCTTTTATTATATGGATATCCACATTTTTCGAACACTTCTCAGAGTTTGAAGTGTGAACTATTTTGCGTTACGTTTGCGTAACGTTTACGTAATGTAGCGTAAAACGGTTACTTTTGAAACAATCCAACCCACCTTGGTGAATAGTGCTTATAGTGATTTGAACACAGGCCTGTCGGCTTATGTAACGATTTGAGTTTGTCCAATGTCACTAGATATACTTCATATTAAAGTGTCTTTGGAAAAATACATTGTAATGAAAAACTAAAACACTCTTATTTCGAGTGCAGTGTGGACGGTCATGTGGGAAAATTGTGCTCGCTCGCTTGCTTTTACAAAAGCAAGCGAGCGAGTGCAGTGTTCACGGTGCTTAAGTGCGATTGCTCATATTTTTTTCAACGTGAATATTCTCTTAGATATGGCGCCTATGTTGAGCAATTCAAAGCAAAATGGTTAATAGATTTATATAACACATGAAAGAAGTATGTAAGATTTTCTTGTGAAGAAATATAGATTGAAAATAAAACACTAAGTAGTGCCTGAACTCTTAAGTTACACTGTTTATAATAAACCATTTCGAAATTGCAATGAATTCTGATTTGCATATACAAGGGCCCGGTGCGACTGCTTTTGTCCGAATTCGAGGAAGAGTCTGTTGTGCACACCTATAAGTCGTCAGCGAGATAAATTAAGTGTTGCATGTATGCCCAGTTTAAAATTATTTATCCTTTGGCGTACCGAATACTAAAGTTATAAGAATTATGCACAAATAATAAATGAAGGGCTACGTGCAACAATATGTTTAGTCTGAAATTGACGTTTTGAGAAAAGAGGCAATGAATGTTTTAAAATTAATTATTTATATAAGAATTGGCAAATAGCCAATCAATTAAATAATTATGACCGCATTTATTTTTTAGAATGACTCAAGTATATAACATGGGTTAGTTAATACTTGAGACCTTGCCATGCAGTTTAGCGAAACATGTTAAGTCGACTTAACACATTGTTGCATAGAGCCCTTCAAATGTTTATATGCATATGTTGAAAGCCTGCTTTACTGCATATGAAAACAGTTAAACTATGGAGGGGTCTTTTTAACAGTGTAATTAAATTAAAGCATTCAGATGGCGCAAATTCTCTACTACATTGGATAAAAACAGTAAAATGACAAATTAAAATATCGGACAAACTGTAGCTGTATGCACTATCCCTAAAAGTGTCAGCTTCAAATTAGAGTCAAAATGTAATTTTCATTTTGCGGTCATTCAAAATTATATTTGATTAAGTAAGGAATCTTAAAGAGCTCAAAGCTTTAAATAAGATTATCTAATTGTAATATCATTGTTTTGATTTTTTATATCACAAAGCGATCATGATAAAACGAAATCCAGTTTTATTATATGATTCTTTAGAATGTCAATATCTAGTACATGAACGTACATACTGTCAGATAACATGCATAAACATATACGAAAACCTAATTTAAAATAATGATTCATGATATTGTCTGTGTATGGCACATATCTATTTTTAGTTTTACTGAAGCCTAGAAACTGAACCTTATCTTATGTAATGAAAGTTAAAACTATAATCAAAGCTAAGTATTTATATAAGAGCAAATATTCTATACGCCTAAATATAAACTACTTTCAAAATCGTTTAATCAGATTTCAAAGCATATAGATACTAATTAGTTATTTTTACTATCTAAGCTTCTATTTGAGGAAAATAACACTGCATAAATTTGGAACAAGAATGATCGCTTTCAATTTCATAATTTGTTTTTACCTATTTCTTTTGTACCGTACTTAATGTTATTCTTATCACGGCTGTTTAGTCTCACTATAAATCGGCCCATTTAGTTTTCCTGGAGCCATTTCAGATGTAGCTGATTTTACGACCCCTTTCATTTTTTCACTGTCTTTATACTGCGCTTTGAAATTGTTGCCACATTAGTTTTATCTTTAAATTTATACATGATAAAATTTGAAATATACTTGTTCTATTGGTATAAGTCATATATCCCCTCCATCTCAATTCATTTACAAACTGTGGCTCTAAACATTAGGCTTATTTGAAACAAAAACACACTTTTCCCTACAATTCATAACTTTAACATGTAGATCGTATTGATGCTGAGAGAATCGGAATGTTACTTGCATTAGCATTAATCCATAGGTTCTTTAAAGACAACACATGTTTAGGGGATAAAAGAGAAGATGAACTAAGGAAGGAAGATGCTTGCATTTTGGTTAAGTTTCTAAATGGTGAAACCACGCACATAATCAGCTCGATATCATAACATAACACCAACATGAAATGAGTATATATTTATTTGAACTCAATACACGGACATCTTATTGAAAGAATTGCAATTGAATTTGTTCGAATCGATAATTTTGTCTTTTGTAGTTCTATGACTAAAACAATAAAATTCACTTTAAAATGGGTATAGACAGTTAAATTGTATTTTTCCTATAAGAAAAAAAAACACAGATTTCACAGATTTGTGATGAATAAAAGGAGATAATTGAAATGAAATAAATTATTTTTATAAATAAGACTTTGATAATAGGAATATAAGTCATAATTTATATACATAATGCACTTTCCATGAGATTTAATGATATATTCTTAGTTAAAACCTTTAAAATCATAAGTATTCTGAATAAACCTACATTATCAACGGCTAGTTTAAAAAAATACAATGCAGGTACCGTGTTAAATAGCAAATAGTTTTATCTGGTAATATATCGAATTTAGTATCATGATAAAATAGAATAAGTGCTGAATCCAACAATATAATGATCGTTCATATTTCTTTCGATATATTATAAAAGTATATATTATAAAAGTTAAGGCAAAATATTGAAAAATCTGAATTTCGACAAAATGATAGTTTCACATATATATTATTTTCTTGCCTACTTTTATGCATTAATTGAGATGGAGGGGGTTCGTGATATATAAAGATTAAGAAGAAAAATATTGAAAATATCATTACAAAGAGAACACTTTACAACCAATGTGGCGACATGTTTTAAGTTGGCAAAAATTTGGAAAAAAAACACGTTTTTTTATAGCATATCTGCAGATTACAAGCTCACGTAAATAAAGACCCTGGACCAAATTGGGTTGTTATGAACAACAGACAAGTTGGCTCAAATAAACAAGTGGGCCGCTCTAAACAGCCGTCTTATAAAGCTACTGCATTGCAAATATATGTCATTACAGTTAAAATGACACTGAAAATAAAATGTAAAAAAGGACATTATTGCAGCTGAATTGACTAATATTTGACACTCAAACTGTTGTCTCATGTCTAACTAAACAATCATTTACCAAGGTTCTATTGTCTTTATTAACATCTATATTGTAATTTCGTCCAGTGTTTGAACGACGCGCGCGTCGTTTCTGAAATATATCACGCAATGTATTCCTAAATTTCTCATTTACCGCAGAGTACAGCAAAAAATTGATACTGAAGTTCAGTGTTTTCATAACATTAGTGAGTGTGATAGCAAACAGGAATTTCTCCGTATGATTTGGATTTCTTCTAATGACATAAAACAGAAAACTACAAATATCAGCTGGTACGACAAGAACAGTGAACACGATAATAACAGCAACCAGTGATGACGTTATATTGCGTCCAGTATTTCCTCTTCCGGTTCCGTTTCCATTGCGCATGCGCACATTAAACAACTGTTTCCGCATCCGGTATGATTTTCGCAGAGCCAGGATGAGGTTAACATTGCAAAAAGTAAGCAAACCGACTGGAATGACGAATCCAACTATAAACCACATATGGGTCATGGTTTGCTTAAATAACTTGTTAGTAGTAACATAACCTGGAATGGTCAGAAAAAGCTCCAGGTTATCTTCGGGGCATTCAAATTTTCTCGTGCTTACTTCAAAGAAAGCTGGAACGCTTATCAACACGCAAAATATGAATATTCCTATGATTGCTGTTAATGTTGTTTTAAGATCGAGGATCAGTCTTGCTCGTAAAGGGTGGCAGATAGCTATGTACCGAGCAGTTGCAAGTAAAACAGTTAACCACGTGCTCGTATGCGTAAAAGTAATCTGGATTCCTTTGCTATTCAATGTGTATAATAAATCAAAGTTGCGACGCCGGAATAATGCAGATTGTCTGCCCAAAAATGCACGAGGCAAGGCGCTTATGCAAAATAACATGTCGCTTATTGCAAGAGCGAGCATTCCTGCTACTGCCGCTTTCTCCATCCTGGCGTTTACGGAGACGCTATAGCGTTTTAGTGACAAAACGATGATGTTTAGAATATTTCCAACTATGCCAAATGCGCATAGTAATGGGCTTATAATATAGTTCAGACACCAGCGTTCTGTGTCAAATGTATAATTATTTGCCAACGTGTCGTTGAACAGCGGTGTGCTGGCAAGAGTGGTCGAAGGAATGTGGGACCTGTCCATTGGCAATTGAGTGGGGGATGGAAGATAAAAGGCGTTAATTGCGTCAAAACCGTAATAAATTGCATAGTACTCTAAACAGTTTGCTGACATATTATGCTCGATGGTGTACGTATCCATTTTTTGCATTAAACATAAACTTGTCTTAAGCCAAATCGATGCGATTAAGGATATGCTCTTTACTTAGCCTAGACGATTAAGAGCGATGGCCCTGGACTGAGCATGGATGGTTATTGTTTGTATCAGTGATAAGGTCGCATATGCGATTCATTCGTATAAGTTTGATTGTTCCGCTTTCCTGCAGCGATATTGAAGACAATATAACTGCAAAACATAATAAAGGTACGATATATACATAACTATTTTCTAACTCATATATTTCTACATTATAGTTTATTATACTTTCAATTGAAATTCAATATCTGTGAAAATATTAAGTGAATAAAAAAACGAATTATTCTAAAGTAAATATAGAAAAAATATTTTAAGCAACATACCCTTCAAACCTTTGACAAATGTAGTTGAAGATGTAAGTTATATCTACCTATACATCTACATATATTTAAGAGTGATTTGTTTGGGTTTATTATTAGGATGTTTCCAGGTGGTAAGACGTCCCTGCCCTCTAACCGACGCTCTAGTTTAAAATGATTTCCACATTTTCTTTTTCTCGTAACGTTTCAATAGGATGAAAGGAGCACTTTCATCGACATATAAACGTCAGAACATTAACGGACCTGAGATCATGATGCTGATGTCTCAGTTACAACGTCATCTCGTACCGCATACGCAACTCATGTATAATGGAATAACTTTGCAGAATGTATAATGTTTAAATTATACCCCGTTTCAAATCGCGTCATTAATAAGGTATTAGATCCTTAAATTTAGAATTAGATTGAAAGGAACAATCTGTTTGCCTTGATCATATTCTCGATTTGCCCCGATAAAACTAGTTAAAGAAATGTGTTTGGTAAAAACTATCCTTTTGGTTTCCAAAATAGTTTCCCAAAGTCTAGATTAATACTAGTTTCATAATTATTAATCTTAATTTGCTTATGAATAGGCTGCACTCGAAGTTTAAGTTTAGAGTGGTTAAGTTTAGAGTCCATAGGTTGACAAAAACTAAAAAAAGGCTATGGAAAGCATCCGTTGTGAATATAGTGAATATTTTTATCACCGTTAAAGCATGCTTCTGTTAGTGAAAAAAGACATGAACACTTTTACTTGACCTTATAGACCTATATTTAGAATACAACAATTAAAACCTCGGGTTAAAATCACAGCATTGCTCATAATATATCATCAGTAGTCTAATTCATATATAACCCCCTCCCCTTAATCATAATGTTGATGATTAATTTGAACGGAGTCTAAAGAGCTGTGTTACATATGTAACGCCTCAAAATCTATCAAATGATCTTATGTTGTAACTCACCATAAGAATGATATATTGTCTTAATCCTATCATTTAATTAGTAAATTAACCCTAGCTGCAGAGTGGTTTTAATCAAACGTTGAATCTAAATATTCATATTGTGTATTCTTATATTTGGGTTATCTTAATATCCAAAATGGTTTCAATTGCAAAACTTGTTTAGAAACACATTATCCTAGTTGTTTCTTGATTTTTGAAATTATTCAAGGAACATTTAATATAATCAATCATCTATAGTCCGGTTTATCAACAAAACATAAGACATACAATTCATGGAATTGATGTAGTAAAGAGTTTTAAGGAAAAACGTATCAACAGTTATTTTGACGAACCAATAAACAGTGTTTAAACTATCAAATGCACCAGATGAATGAATATCCTCTTTATTTAACTTAACAATGAAAGGTTCAATATACAATGTTAAGCATTGCATCATTTATCTTTTAAAGCAGTGTTTTGAATTTACACATACACTTACAACCATTAAAGTGTTTATAGCAAGATGAAAAGGCATAATTGGACAAAATAGTTTTTGTATAATTTATATGTCATACACTGGCATGTTGCAACATAATTTATTTTTCTCGTCTTGTGAAATTATTATCTAAGTGCAATGTTGATTCAACTGAATTTAGATGTATAGTATCATAGATTATAGATCCCTCGGCTATCCCTTATTATTCCTGTTGGAATTCAAAATATATCTAACTTCATTTGAAAATGTAAAAAAGATTGTATTTTGTATACTGACGCATGTGTTGTTAAAAACATGCTTTTGCGTACCAGTTCTGATAACAATCAAAATTATATCATTGAGTGTTGCGTTTAAGCTAGGGCTTTTAAGTATGCCAATTGCTTTATTTGAATCCGGGTCAAAAGTCTCCGGCCAAAAATATTCAAAAGTGGCATGATGTGCCATAAAGGTCTCCAGCCAAAAAGTATCCGGCAAAACAGTCGCCGGCCATAAAGTCTCTGAATGGGACAGTATGTGCCAAAAGGTTTCCGGCCAAACAGTCTCCAAAGCTTATCAAAGAGTTTAATTATTTCAAGACTTTTTGGGTGGATACCACTTTAATTTATTACTTAGGATGTGGATATTGCCGCATAAGGCCGCAAGTCCTTAATTGAAATATCATTTAAATAAAATTTTGAAAAACGTACAATTTCATATAAACTTAGTTATTTAATTAACGAAATATTAGTTATGACTAAATTAATAAATAAGAAAAGTAATTATCATTATACGTAAAATAATGATAAACTTGTTTTATGCAGAATAACATAGTACTATCTTGGTGGCAAAAGTATACGTATACCTTATAGCGATTCATATTGCAGGACTGCGGATGTCATTAGGCCTCCTGGTGTCGCTGCTGGTTTCGAGGAATTCTGAAGACGACCAGCTTCGCCAGGTTCCAATGGCAAGGCTTTTTCCTAGCCCTACCGCGGCCGGCTTGCTACGAGCTCCTATTTTACCGAATCACGCTATTATAGTTCTCTTCTTTTCTACAGGAAAGTCCATGTCCATGTCCCGATAAAATGTTGTGAAGAATTAAAAATGAGAAAATAACGTTCACGCAGGTTATTATCATTTGTAATAATACTTTCAACGATTAAAACGAGATGATTTATGACTAGTACTCAAAATAATAGTACATAAATGTGATATGCAACTTATTTTAATAAGTGATTTTAAAACCATTAAATATCATAAAATGTATAGATTAATGTGCCTAGATTATACAATTTGATCCGAACTGCTTGTGTATCAAGTATAAGGTAGACATCAAGGGTAGTTAAACTAAACTTTTTCAATAGAGGAAACTTATGCTTTGATGAACAGGTAAACGTTCCAAGTTTACAACCAATTCATTAATGCTATCAAAATAATCACTTTCAATTTCAATTGCGGAAACACAACCAATTCAGGACCAGGTCAACGCTTGTCCGGACTGTACTAATGATATCTAATTTTTATTAGCTAAAGTATTTGTTTTTGTATTTCTATAGAGAATTCGTTTTAGAATATGTTTGAACCGAATACAACACTCGATTGTTTATTGAATACAAAATACACACTCTGCTAGTCAAATATGAATTCTTCCATCGAGTTTGTCCAGATTGACTGTGGTATGCCCCTTTAATGGACATTCTCGTTTTGTATTCCCATTAACATTGGCCTGTAAAATTCTGCGTAGAATATGACGCTTAATTTACTCTAAATAAATCTTTCTGCCAAGTACTCTAACAAATGAAATGAAGACGTTACTTATCGTCGAATATATTATTGAGTTATCTCCTTTCAACATTTTCAATAATCATATATAAATCGCGTCAAAAGTCCCGCTCCGAGTTACATAGGGTAAACGATGGTTAAGAATCATTGGAAAAGGTGTGAATGTGGCCTTCCAACTGTCGGAATATAGAATTCCTCATTATTTTAAATGGTTAAATATATGTATTATAGAGAAAATCTATTTTATTATTATTAAACTATTTGGTCGTATTTTA
>LQRL01059949.1:3722-15327 GCA_001703475.1 Hydroides elegans
CCAGCTCCCTTCTCCCATTTTAATGATTTACCTCGTCGATTTAGCTCCCTTTCCCAACTTACCTCATCAGATGAGTGACCGATACTAGTTTCTATCAACGAGCGCTCCGCTTCAGAGATTCTCGGATGAGTAGCCGGGGTATCATGGACAAGAAGCATCCAACATATAAACCAAAGCACGCCACACGCTCCTGTACAAACAAGAAAACAATAGTCAAAGGTCTTTTGCGTATTATGGTTCGAACAATTCATATTGAACCGTTATGTTATGTTGGTCACATGACTTGTGATCTATGGCATATGACAAAACTGAACATTTTCATGCCTTATTAAAAGTCTCCGTATATTAAGCTGCCTCGATATTAAGCTATTTTAGGAACAATGGTTTCTAATTTCATCTTCCCCCTTTACAATATGGTATCGATTTTAATCATGGAATTTGTACTGAATTTTAAATATCGAGTGTTATTGTAGTTTTTCCGGGCCTAAAAAACAATAGAATCTGAAACTTAATAAGAGAATAAATACAATTTATAAACTTACCGAAAACGTAAAACACCGATGGCCAGCCAACGTAGTCACACAGAAGACCGGATATTGGTAGAGATACGACTGTTCCAAATTGGGCACCTTAAAATTTAATTGTAAAGAACATATTTTAAATATAACGGATAAAAAAAGACATCATATGTTATGTTTGGTTATGAGACGTATCATGATGTTTTTTGGAATTGTGGTAAATACATGTATAAGGAATTAATATCCGGTGCTTTTAAGAGATTAGCGAGTATCATTGCAGTTTGTTTCCAAATTTTGAAAGAATGTGTTTTTTTTTGTCTTTTTTGTTGCTTTTGTTGTAAAAAGCAACGATATCTTTAAAACCCATATCATTGATATAAAATTTATATATATTTAAAAAATCATTGCCTTTCATGAAAACGACCACGGCAAAACTTGCCTATAACAGCAAGTAACCTGCACATGAAAAGTGTCGTTTGATATGTGCTTATAATAATTGCTTTTGTTTGTTAACAAAGGCAATGACATTGATGATATTCGGATCATACGTATACCATATGTATCTGCCTTTACAGAAGAACTTTATTGCATTTATACTCTCAAATACAACGTTTTCTGAAGAAGACAAAACAAGACTCGAACCTGCATACGCGAAAGTATCAAGTTTGCTTCGTTCATACAGTGGTGAAAAGTGTTTGCATTTATGTCGTTTTTGTTTCCGTGAACGAAAGCAAGGGTATCTTCGAAGCTCCTATCATTCATATAACAGTTGGCATATGTTAAAAATCATTGCCTTTAATGAAAATCATCTTTGTAAAAATACGATCAAATTCAGTTTATTTACATAAATCTCGAACCTGCATACGCGAATGTACCAAGTTTGCTTCTTTCATACAGCGGTGCCCAACGCGAAAGCATAGCATGCATTGCTGGAAAAGTGACTCCCTGCCAAGTAAATGTTTTGAAAAAAAGTGATCAAAATGGAAAAATAAACAAATAACTACAATTCCTTAACATAACTCTTATTGACGCACAGTATGCGAGATATCAGCATTGTAGCTACATGTATATTTATATTACACTGATTATCGTTCTAGTATAAGGTAAGCGTGAGTCTTTCTACTTATTGATCAAAAGGTCATAACTCATGACTAAGGCAGCGTTTTACGACTTTTTCTTGATTTCTTGATGCAGCTACAAAGCTAATGCTTCACCCCCAATTATAATTTTCCAAGTCGATTATAAACGGACTTGAGGGTAGAAATAGTAATTTAGATAACGTCATAACCTACAAGATAAATATTCGAATCAAACTGAAAATGCCATCAAATACCTCGCCTAGACCCTCCAATATCCTTGTAGCTACCAGCAAGTAAACATTGGTTCTTGCTGCAAGTGGAGTGACTAATGTAAAGACTGCAGTACAGAGCACACCGAAACCAAACAGCTTTTTGCCACCAAAACGTTCGGCTAGCCATCCGCCAGGAATCTATATAAACATCACGATTTATTTTCTGTAACTGTTGTTATAGAGTAAACGAGTATTTTTTGCTAATTTAACGGCGCGACAGAGGTTTCTTAGATAATAAATATAGGTCTATTTATTCAAAAATATATACTTATTGGATTGTATTTTACAGGTTTACAGTGCGACAAAGATTTTCTTGTGTCAAAGATATATGTCTACATATTCAATCATGCAACCTGACTATTCCCTAATTATTTCAAGGAAAGTATCTCCAAATCAAGTTAAATGCATTATTAACGCATCAAATGGATGCTGATTTTAGTCCTATTCTGGCTTCTAACTAATCAATCCAACCTACCTGTGTGACAATATAACCGTAAAAGAAAGATCCAAGAACAAGGCCTTGTGTATTTGCATTCCAATCAAATTCACCTTCCTGCAAATTTCAAATGGAATAGCAGTGGACGATTAAATTAATATATATTCGAGATCAAACTTATTAAAATATACATGTATAAAAATAGATTCAGTTCCATAAGCCTTCATAAATTGTTGACTTAATTATTGTATAACTGATTAATATTTTTGTAAGTATGCTTAATCAGATTGTCTTGTCCATATACGAACAATATGCAGTGTACACAAATTTATAATTGCACGAAAAGCAAATACTGGTTTTAAGATAGTAACAAATATATGGATTGAATGAAATATTATAATAATACTTCATGTTTTCATGAAAATACCGTAAAATATTTGCCCGGAGGGAGACCGTCAGGGAGGGACCGAAGGCGAAGCCTGAGGTCCCTCTCGGGAGGTTTCCAGAGGGGCAAATATTTTACGATATTTTCCTGAAAACATGAAGTATTATTTTCTTTTCATGCCTTTTGTCTTTATATTCTTCAATTGAAAGGATTAATAAGACCAAGCGCATTGTTCAAAACCAAAAAAATATGGATTTTCTTGACTTAAAGCGTCAAACGACATGCCATCCGGGAGGGTAACGTTAAGAATAAAAATTACGCAAAAGATGCGCTTACGTATGAAAATTTGCATTGTGACGTAATTATTGCGTCATCGTAAAAATACGGCAAGTGGAAAGCCCTGTGACGCGTCTTATGTTTTCTTTATTAAAACAATGTCAAGCATGAAATATATATAAAATACATCTATATCGGTATATGGATATATGATAGCTATTCTGAGTTTATTTATAATCTAAATCACATCATATGTATCATTACAACGGACCTGCGAATCATCACCAGATGTATCATTGCCATGATGTGGACATTCATCTTCTATGGTGTGGTTCTTTTCGGGTTGGGTAGTGTTCACCATTGATACTATGGCAACACTCAGATTGACTCGCAATGCATACACATTGACGAAGCCGAGGAAAGCCATGAAAACGAGTACGTGTCGACATGATGGAAATTCTGAAAAAGCAATAGGAGTTAGTCCTTTCGATTGATATAACATAAATTATCATCCATATTTTTCAGGTTTCTGAAATAACAAATCTATTTGTAATGCACGAGCCACAATCACATTCAGAGCTTTCTTTTGCGAGTATAAACAAGTCAATACGACTCTTCGTTCCAATGCACACAAGCTCACACTGGTGATATGTACACAAAATTATGTAGACTTCGCTTAGTTTTTTCGCTTCTATTTTAATGATTGCGACAAAAACTTTCGAAATATAACAAGGAAGTATTTGTGAAACACGAACAGGCCCCAACCGCCCCCAAACTCGGGGTATGGGTTTTTGTAGATTTTAAATATATTTTCTATGAAAACCGCTATTTTTGGCCAATTTACAACTTCCGGTCGGGTGTTTTTGACCGAAATGGTTAAAAGGCACATTTACAGACCATGACCTTTCATTTGAGCCTATAACCAAGTCGCTATGACCTTCCGTTCAAAGGTTCTAGTCCGTACAAGCTCAAGTCTTGAAAAACCGCTATTTTGGCCTATTTTGGCCAATTTAACCACTTCCGGTAGGGTGTTTTTGACCGAAATGGTCAAAAGGCACATCTACGGACCAAGAACTTTCATTTGAGCCTAAAACCAAGTCTCTATGACCTTCCGTTCAAAAGTTCTAGCCCGTACAAGCTCAAGTCTTTAAAAACCACTATTTTGGGCTACTTTGGCCAATTTAACCACTTCCGGTCGGGTGTTTTTGACCGAAATGGTCAAAAGGCA
Source organism: Hydroides elegans (assembly GCA_001703475.1). Classification (NCBI taxonomy): domain Eukaryota; kingdom Metazoa; phylum Annelida; class Polychaeta; order Sabellida; family Serpulidae; genus Hydroides; species Hydroides elegans. Next base: position 7,917 of record LQRL01059949.1, read on the forward strand.
CATCTACAGACCAAGACCTTTCATTTGAGCCTATAACCAAGTCTTCATGACCTTCCATTCAAAAGTTCTAGCCCGTACAAGCTCAAGTCTTGAAAACCCGCTATTTTGGGCTATTTTGGTCAATTTGACCACTTTCGGTCGGGTGTTTTTGACCGAAATCGTCAAAAGGCACATCTACGGACTAAGACCTTTCATTTGAGCCTATAACCAAGTCTTCATGACCTTCCGTTCAAAAGTTCTAACTCGTACGAGCTCAGGTCTTGAAAAACCGTTATTTTGGGCTATTTTGGCCAATTTGACAACTTCAAGTAGGGTGTTTTGACCGAAATGGTCAAAAGGCACATCTACGGACCAAGACCTTTCATTTGAGCCTATAACCAAGTCTTCATGACCTTCCATTCAAAAGTTCTAGCCCGTACAAGCTCAAGTCTTGAAAACCCGATATTTTGGGCTATTTTGGCCAATTTGACCACTTTCGGTCGGGTGTTTTTGACCGAAATGGTCAAAAGGCACATCTACGGACCAATACCTTTCATTTGAGCCTATAACCAAGTCTTCATGACCTTCCATTCAAAAGTTCTAGCCCGTACAAGCTCAAGTCTTGAAAACCCGATATGTTGGGCTATTTTGGCCGATTTGACCACTTTCGGTCGGGTGTTTTTGACCGAAATGGTCAAAAGGCACATCTACGGACCAAGACCTTTCATTTGAGTCTATAACCAAGTCTCTATGACCTTCCGTTCAAAAGTTCTAGCTCGTACAAGCTCAAGTCTTGAAAAACCGTTATTTTGGGCTATTTTGGCCAATTCGACCACTTCCGGTCGGGTGTTTTGACCGAAATGGTCAAAAGGCACATCTACGGACCAAGACCTTTCATTTGAGTCTATAACCAAGTCTCAAAGACCTTCCGTTCAAAAGTTCTAGCCCGTACAAGAAAGCGATGACAGACAGACGGACAGACAGACGGACAGACAGACGGACGGACACCCCAACTCTATAGGCCCCCAACTTTTGGGTTGGGGCCTAAATATACACTTTCGGAGCTTTTGGGCACACTTCCCATGGCGATTTTTTCACTAAAATTTTACTGTTTGCGACAAAAGATTTAGAAATACAAATATACACTTTCGGAGCTTTTGGGAACACTTCCCGTGGCGAATTCGGCCGAAACTGTCCTAAGGCATATCTACACATCAAGACCTTTCAGTTGAGCCTATAACCAAGTCTCTATGACCTTCCGTTCTAAGGTTATAGCTCTTACAAGCTTATGATTAGAAAAACCGTTGTTTTTGGGCATTTTGTCCGGATTCGAACAAATTCAGGTGGCAGAATTCGGCCGAAATTGTCAAAAGGCACATATGATAAACACATCAAGACCCTTCATTCGAGCCTATAACAAAGTCTATATGACCTTCCGCCAAAAAGTTCTATTCCGTTCAAGCTCATGATCAAAAGACGCTGTTTTAGGACATTTTGGACAACTTCGACCAACTTCCAGTGGTCGAAACTTTCAAAAGGCATGTCTAAACACATAAAACTTTTATTAAAATAGCAAAGTTCCTATGACTTTACGTGTAAAATTTCTAGCGCATACAAGAATGCGTTGACAGACGGATGGGCACCCTAACTCTATAGGCCTCTAACTTTGGGGTAGGGTCAACTAAGTTGAATGGAAACAAAATACAGCTTATGAAAGCAGTTACTATGCATTAAATAATTCATTCGAAGAACTAAGTATATGCGAGAAATCAAGAACGGGGCACCTTGAGGCCAAGGCCATCCTGAAGCCCGGAACATCGCAGTGTTTTTTATTTTACAAGTTGTCTTTCGAAATATATAACGATTTAATCCTTCGTAAGGCCAAGCACAGTTAGTGCTTCGTTTAAAGGTTATTTTTCTTGGCTCTACTATGATGTTCAGTTTGTCTGTCTGACCATAAGCTACGAGTGAAGTTACGATGCCCATCGAAAAAAAAAAACAAAAACAAAAAAATATGCACTGTATATTTTAATTCTGTACTTTGAATACTTACACATTGTATATGTTTTGTTGAGATGACGAATAATTTAACAATACCAATTCTTCCAGACCAGTCAACGTCACACCATAGTTACGTCCCCCAAACAATTCGGGATTCAGGCAATATGATTGGACGCGATATATTACTTCCTAGATACTTCCCCCCAAACATTGAAAAACAAATAGCTTGTGATAGGTCAATTTTAAAGATGACGGACAGTGGTCTGCAAGAATGCCACCTACTTCCACTTCCAGTTGAAGATGACTTTTCAGTCTCGATGAGTGGAACTTCATCTTCTGACATGTTTTCATTAGACATCATGGCTGTATATGTTTAATGTATGTTGTTGAATGTGATTCTTGTATTACAAACAAGTAAAACTATTCATATGAATAATTTAAGCGTGTTTTAAAACATTAAACTCGGGCTTTGTTATTATGCATCACATGACTTCTCATCTGGCAAGTCACATGATTGAACAAGAACGGTATTTCATAAACGTGATATGACCTAAGTATTTTCATATCATTTATATTACATTGCTTTTCCTGGCTGTCTCTCTAGATGAAGGGTAGAATTCTACCCCGCGACATGTTGCTTGACAGGTTTAAGTTTAAGCACCTAAACGCATGTATTATAAAATATACAATAAATATTCAAATTTCGCGAATTAAGTTTTTTTTTTACAAAAAGTGTTCTTAATTTTCTAGATAGATGAGCCCGATTCATTCATCCAGTAAGTTTGAACAATTTGAGGAACATCTTATATAAAAAAAATGAAACTTGTAATACTTGTAAATGTGACTAGATTTTAATTTGATTTAGTCAAACTTGTAATACTTGTAAATATGACTAGATTTTAATTTTGATTTAGTCTATTTGGCCTAGCTCCCTATATCTGTGTAGACCCAAAATCAAAATTTTCGAAATAACTTGTGAAACATAATTTCAAAAGGTGGGCCTTATATTCTCATAGCTAGAAAACAACTCCTAAATGATTGTAGATGGATCAATTTCTAAAAGGAATAATCATTCATTGGTTATTATAATCAAAATATTTTTACCCAATATTCGTAACCGGAAATAAATCTCTCTGCAAAGTATCAGCATCGTTGCCGGCAAAATGGTAAACTTAAAAAAAAACTTTAAACAAAATCAATCAAATTTTTATTATATTTTTTATACATGGCTGTGATTGTTTGTGATTTCTGTTTGAGTTCAAGGAGCTATTTACTCCTATATTTATATCATTTTCATGCTGATTATGTGTTGATGTGTTGTTGCAGCGACGTATGCAATAGTGAAGTGCCATGCATTGTTATCTGTTGACACGACTAATGCATTTCTAAATAGATAGGTCCATTACATTTGCAAACATGTTCAGCTGTGACAAAGTCAAGGTGATAGAAACAAATAAACAATCTATAATTCAAACCAAGATTTTTGCTTTCTTTGTTAGCGTTATTCATTGTAACTGTGAAGTTTTACGTAACACGGTGCGTTCAAAAACGCCCATGACCAAAGCTCTGGGATACTGGGATTGCTAAAAGGTAGAGTAATTTTAATGTCCCGGGTTCGAATCGGACCTGGAGTGGTTGCTGAAGTCTGACGTATGATCTGACACTGATAAGTAGAGATATCAGACCCCCACCGAAACCCCAATGCTAGGTATTTTCGACTATATATTAATTGATATTACCTTTTACGGTTTGTAACAATTTACCTTTTAAAACGTCTATTGAATAATGTTAGAACACTTCTAGTAATTCATCAGACTATGATTTGAAAAGTTACAAGTTTTAAGTTCTATTTCTCAAGAAAATCCTTATAATAAGGACACATTGGCCATTTAAAACATATATACATTAATACAAAGGAAAGAATGAAAATATACTAATCTAAATCAACTTAACTTATTTATCTTTTAAATTTTTATGGAGTATAAACCAAGCAATATCTAGAATACATATTAATGCATAATGCTATCCGAATTTGCATTAAATCGGAATTTCGACATTTATAAACGAGACTTTTAGTTCAAACAAATGTTTGCTAACTTCTTCATTTCATTTTTATTATTATAACTCATGATTGCACTAAAATGTAACATATGAGCATGTTGAAATTGCTCTTTTACTCAAAGAATTCTACGCTCCTCTTTGAAAAATTCAAAATTAAGTAATGAAATTTACCCACGATTTTACCGCTGTCGTACAAGGTACATCTCGTTCTATGAAGGGGATCATATCTAATAATTAAGCTAATTGAACATTTATAAAGCGCTTTTACAATATTAAGGATTCGTTAGGTTTAGCATCAACGTATACGCATCGTTGCAACATTATCAAAATGCGTTAACGATGCCTTAGCGTTTGCGTTATGAATTAAAGCATTTAGGCTCACATAGAAACATGCGTTAATACAAAATGCATGATTGGTTGATTTGTTATCATTGTAAGTGATGCAAAATGCATGATTGGTTGATTTGTTATCATTGTAAGTGCGTCATAATAATAATAAAATCATAACAAAACGCATCTGCGATCACCATATGGGTATTGTGTATAACAAAAAAGGATTGTCGCGTCACAGTCATAAACATCTAATAATACAAAATCATGTATACAAAATATTAAATAAATTATGTTTATCGATAGGTAGTCTTTAAATCATTTCCTTTATTCTTCCTTTACGCATTCTTAATGCAGTTTCAAATTCCTCCTTAATGCATTTCAAAAATGCATGAAGCATAAAATGCGTTAATGTTGATCCTAACGCTAACGCATCCTATATGTTCATACCTTTAATGGATCATAGCGCTTTTCAACAGCATAGTAAGGATAATAAAAAAAAATACGTATCCAACAGTACATAGTGTATACCAGTTAATTATAAAGAACTTTATAATACTGACTAAAAGATGAACATTGGTTGCCACCATATGGTAGTTTATTCTAAAGTTTAGGACCAGCAACAGTCTCCTCCAAACTTAAGGGTGGTTCGGGGAACTTTTATGTTGTGTCAATGAACTTCTCGCCGGGTTCTGGATTGATCTGGTAGAAAAAGTAGACCGACACGATTTATCTGCTCTTAACCACTGGCAGTCTACAACTGAATTTCATTAGTCTTATACCCTAAAGGGTTGGTAGTTCTTAAATATACAACTCAAATGTAAAATTACACGTAGATAGCCTGTTATCAGTCAAAGAGGGTGACTCATGCACTCCCGCTCTCCAATTCGCTATAAAACGTACTCTATTTGTTCGATGTACAGTATCTTTAATCAGACTAGTTGTTCTTTCACAGGCAAATCCTGAGATACCCATTTAAATGATTGCCAAGCACCCGTTTTCTCCACTCTAACTTAATCTTAACCTTATTCATTTCCTCACCCTTTAAAATAAGTTTTAATGGTAAGGTTAAGCTTAAGTGGAGCGGAGAATATGGATACAGCTTCACGAGGTTTTTAACATTCTTTACAAATTTTGACATATAAGCATCTTTATTTTCGAACAATATCCATGTTAGCTGAAACATTATGGATATTAATTTTCGATCGTTTGTACGTGTTACGATTTCAGATCAAACCGTAAATATTCTTTATCAATTATTTTTTGAGACAGGCAGTTTTCCTTATTCACCCAATACCCTTTTGAGGGCAAAATTTACCAATCTGTTCGAATAACAACCGTTACTTTTCAACTGCTTAATGTCACTATAATGTAAATAAATACGTTTACTTCCGCATAACACGTTCCTAAAATGACCTGTTTTATTTTCTGAAACGTATACTTAACACATGATTGACACGTAACGCTTCGTGTATAAATAAAAGCTTCACATACTCATTCACATTTTAGTTTGGATATAAACAAAATAAAACCTTTTATCTATCCACCATTCATGTTCAAAATATTGATTATTTCACGTTCCAATAAAGTTTGAATTTCGCGCTGATGAAGATAACAGGTCACGGGACATGATACGATTACTCATTGAAACACAGAAAGCAACAAAACGTCGGAATACGTTTACTTGCGTCCGTTTAAAGTAAGCATTCCGAGTAGAATTGATTCATTTACTTGTGGGATTAAGCTCAAACTAACTTCACAAGTAAAAGTTGTACTCGTTCTCAGTTTGAGATCGTAAAGGTTTGTGTGAATAATTTCCGCAATAATTTTATATGTTTAGTTTCAATAGGAAGATTTTCAAACCAATATATTAAATAAATAGAAATAACATGAAAGCTTGTAAGAGCAAGAGTAAAGGTATCTCACATGTACATGTAACCTGCAACTAGATTTGAATTAGGCATGGCAGGCCAAATTGCAAACCATGGCTCCTTGTGTAATCAAATGGGATTACCACGTTTATAAAACAGTCTGAAACATTAAAAATATATACTTTTTATGTTATTAAATATTAAAGAAAGCTTGTCAATAGGTTTAATGATTTTTTTGACAATAAAATAATTTGTGAGTGTGCGGTTATATTTTATAATTTGAGTTTTGAATATTGATGACTTTTCAAACATCATAAATCTTGTCTCCATCTTTTTTTCAAAACCCATAAACATGAGTGTACATTTCGCACAATAGCGACGAATTTGGACATATTTCGTATAGAAAAGTATAATATATGACTGCAAACTAGAACAAATTTCGGAACTTTTGAAATAAATAAAATAAAATTTTATTAGTTCTCTATTAAACTGTCAATAGGCAAAGATAGGGTAACTTTTACATGGAATTTACTATATGAAGGAGTGCTTGCCTCAGTGGTGCATCAGTGGTCCAGAGATACCTTAATATATATGCATTCATAACCCCTGGTTGGATTTGTCAAATTTCGCGGCGCTTTATAGCGCACTCGGACGAAAGCTACCCACCCTATTAATTTTTAGGCCCCAACCCCAAAGTTGGGGGCCTATAGAGTTGGGGTGTCCGTCCGTCCGTCCGTCTGTCCGTCTGTCCGTCCGTCCGTCTGTCCGTCTGTCATCGCTTTCTTGTACGGGCTAGAACTTTTGAACGGAAGGTCGTAGAGACTTGGTTATAGGCTCAAATGAAAGGTCTTGGTCCGTAGATGTGCCTTTTGACCATTTCGGTCAAAAACACCCCACCGGAAGTGGTCAAATTGGCCAAAATAGCCCAAAATAGCTGTTTTTCAAGACTCGAGCTTGTACGGGCTAGAACTTTTGAACGGAAGGTCATAGAGACTTGGTTATAGGCTTAAATGAAAGATCTCGGTCCGTAGATGTGCCTTTTGATCGTTTCGGTCAAAAACACCCCATTGGAAGTGGTCAAATTGGCCAAAATAGCCCAAAATAGTGGTTTTTCAAGACTTGAGCTTGTACGGGCTAGAACTTTTGAACGGAAGGTCATAGAGACTTGG